>LR738710.1:383670563-383724109 GCA_902687465.1 Secale cereale | reverse complement strand
GTCGTCTTCTCCCCCCTCGCCCCGAAGCAGCTGCGTGCCCGGCATGCCGCAGCCGCGCCACCACCTCCTCCCTGCCTGTCTGCCTCTCCCCGGCCCATCTAGCGACGCCCAGAGATGCCCCAAAGCCACCTCGACCTCTCCCCTCACTCGCTGCTCTCTCCTCCCTCCTCTGTCCCTCTCGCACGCGGCGACCGAACGGAGCCGTCGCCGCCGCTCATCACCACCGCGGCCACCATCGCCCCCTCGCTGTAGCGCCATGCCCGAGAGCTCCGCCGCGTCCTCCTGGTCCTCTCCACCGAGCTACGGGACGCCGGGAGGCTCTGCCTCGCCGTCACCGCGTTCGTCCTCAACCTTCGGCCATCGACGGCCTCACCGTCGATTCGGCACCACCAGGACCTCCCCGGGCTCGATGACCCCCTCTTCGGCATCGCTGTGAGCTCCCGCGTCCAACCCCTACCTCTCCCTCTCTCGTTGCACTCGCTAGCCCCGATCCCAACCACGGCCGTGAACTCGCCGCCGCCGTCCATGGCGCCGCCGTGGCCAGAGCTGCTGCCACGCTTCTTCGAGGCCAAGAGCGAGCTCAGCGCACCCCCAGGAGCACGCCGCACCCATCAGCTCATCTCCTCGTGCCCCGCAGCACCTAACCCGACGGAGCCCGAACTCCGGCACCGCCGCGAGCTCGTTTCCGACGAGCTCCGGCCACCCCAGCTCCTCCCACTTGCGGGGATGGATGCGGGAGAGCACGGGCTCCCTCCTGGTGCCCTCAGCGTGCTCAGCCGCAGCCTGCAGCGCCGCGCCCGCGCAAGCCCGACCGCTGCCACCGCTGGACCTCGTCGCCGGCCACTTTTCCGGCCACCCCAGGGCCAACGACCGCCACCACTCGACGCGGAAGAGTGCCCGCGTCACGTTGATGCCTTCTGCCGGCCGTTTGGTCGTCGGAGGAGGATTTCCGACGCCCTCCGCCGCGCTCAGCCTCGCCGGCGGCTAGCCGCCGGTGGTTTGACCACGTTTGACTCCGGCTGGACCCCCCCCCTGTGTCCATGACATGTGGGGCCGGTCGTTGTTTAGTTTTAGTTTAGGTTTTAATTAAGTACTAATCAATGTGCTTAGCTCTATGAGTCACTGACACGTGGGGCCAACCCCTGTTAAATTAGTTTAGTTAAAACTAAACTTAATTAGGCCCTGAGAGACTGACATGTGGGCCCAGGCCCCACCAGCAGTTTAGTTAGTGTTAGTTTAAAAACTAACTAACTCTGTTAGCTAGTGGGTCACTGACCAGTGGGCCCCACTGGTCAGGTTTGACCCGAACAGCCCTTGTTGACTTGCTGACGTCACACAGACGTCATGTTGATGCAATAAAGTCTTTTCTGAAATTTTATATAAATCTAAATGATTTATTTATTTCAGAAAATAGCCAAAACTTGTAAAAAATCATATAAAATCAACCGTAGCTCAGATGAAAATAATTTATATATGAAAAATGATCAGAAAAATCCAATGAATCTGTTTATGACATTTTCATGCATGTTTGAACAAGTTAAACCTGCTGATCAGGTCAAATCAATTAAATGGCATTTAAATAATCACATATGGAGTTTGAATTTGAACCTTTGATTCAAACCAACTTCATTTAACATGGTTGCTAGTTGCATTAGCTCAATCAACGGCATATTGCCATGTCATGATCATGCATCATATTGTTGCATTGCATTGGTTGTGTTCTTTCTCTGTTTGTCGGTTTTGTCCCCTCTCAGTAGACGACGTTCCGACGATGAGTTCGATGACACCGATGAAGACTGATTGTTATCTTCAGAAGTGCCAGGCAAGCAAAACCCCATTGAGCATTCCGATACAATCCCACTCTCTCGCTCTTGCTCTCTTTTACTGCATTAGGACAACAACGCTAGATTTTGACCTGCTGCGGTAGTTGAACCCCTTTCCACTGCATGACCCGTCATTGCCACAGTAAATAGTTGAAACCCACTAGTATGAGTAGGAGTTGTTTGAGCCATGTTGTGCCTACTCATTGATGCTTTCTGGTTATGCCTGCTATTGCTTAGAGTTGTGTCAGGTCTGATTCATCGGGGATGAATTGGAATGTGGTGAACATGTCCTACTGTTGAGAGCTAAGTGTGTGAACACGATTTGGTAAAGGTAGCGATGAGAGGCCATGTAGGAGTACATGGTGGGTTGTCTCATTGCAGCCGTCCTCAGGAACTGAGTTCTGTGTTGGTTGATCCATGAAACAGCTACTACCACACATTGGGCCCTGAAATATGACCCCGCTCGACTTATTGACTGCCCTTGTTCTCTGTCCAGGAGTTGCAACTAGTTTATGGTGTTTGTAGTTTACTGGAGGTCGTGCGCAGTGCTGACCCTCGGGGTGGGCTGTGACACGGCAAGTACGTGGCACGGTGTACCGGTCGCCCGTTTGGTGACGCGGGAACCCTGTACACATCGTTTGGGGTCGTGAGCGACACCCCGTCCGGATCTCCCCACGGATGGAACCCAAATAGGCGATAAACCTGGACGAGAGACCTGTGTGGTTGGTTAGGTCGTGGTCTACACCCACGTCGGCTTTCGCTTGAAGTCTGCCGAGCACATGTCGTGTGCAGACGCTAAGTGGTGGAAACATGTGTGAAGAAGTACACCCCTGCAGGGTTATATATATGATCTATTCGAATAGCCGTGTCCGCGGTAATGGACTTCTGGGTTGCCTATAACAGTTCATTGAAAAGTGAAAGTGGATACTCTAAAACACGCAAGATAAGCGTGAGTGCTATGGATGGCCTTCTCGTAGGGAGACGGGAGCGGATCCATAGTGGTGTATTGATTGGTGAATATGTGGACTCGTGTGCGCCACCTCAAAAGAGTTACTTGTAGTCGTAGTTTAGGAGAGCCAACGAGTCAAAGCTGGCTTGCTGCAGTCAAACTCCACCACCCCTTGTTGATACTAATGTATATGTAGCTAGTTCTGATGTAAGTCTTGCTGAGTACCTTTGTACTCACGTTTGCTTAATTTATGTTTTTGCAGAGAGACTTCAGTCTCGCTAGTGGTTCCGCGTGGACTTCGACGTTTAGCTTGTTACCTCAGCTACGATCTTGTACCCTTGGGAGGGTCTGGTAGATAGTCAGGCTTCTCAGCCTTTTTCATTTGTAGTTGTCTGTACTCAGACATGTAATGCTTCCGTTGCTTGTATGCTCTGTATGTTGGGTCATGTGACCTCTGTTTGTAATAAATGCTATGATGGCTCTTCTGGGCCTTTATCTATATGAGTTGTTGAGTTATGTTGTGATGCCCTGTTGTACAACACATACTTGCATGTTATGCGTACGTGTAATGTGTATTGCTATGTGTGGGATCCGAGACCTAGTTGTTTACCTTTGGTAGCCTACCTTACAGGGAAATGTCTCCTAGTGCTTCCATTGAGCCTTGGTAGCTCGCTACTGCTCCGGAACACTTAGGCTGGCCGGCATGTGTCCTTCTTCGTTCTTGTGTCCGTCTCTTAGGGGAAATGTCACGCGTTGTTCCTTTAAGTCCTTGTAGCTTGCTACGACTTGGGTTCATACGTTGATGACCGACACGTTCGTTGCTGGGTCATGTATGCATGTCTCTGTAATTTAGTGCCACTTTTGGTTTATAACTAGTCATGTCGGCCCGGGTTCTCTGTCATACGGTTGCTAGCGACACTACCATATACGTGTGCCAAAATGCGCAAACGGTCCCGGGCCAGGTAAGGTGGCACCCGTGGGGATACCGTGCGTGAGGCCGCAAAGTGATATGATGTGTTACAGGCTAGACCTGTGTGACTTAGGATCGGGGTCCTGACAGCTTTGGTATCAGAGCCTGACTGCCTGTAGGATTAGTAAGCCAAACTGGTCGAAGTTTTGTCTAGAAATTCTTTAGTTATATAAGGGAATTGATTGTGGAAGGGAACGTAAGGCTCTTTTTACTCCTTTACCTTATGACCTTCTGATCTGAGTCACCTTCTTCTTTCTACGGGGATTAAAAACTAGGATTCTCACTCTATTTATCAGGATCACGTTATTGTGGATTCAACTCTCAGTTCAGTTTACTCTACTACTGTGTGTTCAATTGTTGGTCTCAGAACCTTGACAAGATAATGTTAAGTGGTTATGCTACCCTTTTTCTTGGATCTCAAAAGTATTTTCGAGCATTTGCAGCCGTTATGCTGTCCGAGTCATCCCAGGTCTCTAAACAATCTGATGCATTTGCAAATCATTCCTACCTGTTCTTAATGTCCTTTTAGGCCAGATTAACCACACTAGACGGTGAGTTGTGGTACTCTGTTACCTCGACACATATGTTGGAGTTATTATTATGGCCCTATGTATCTTAGAAGATCACCCAGTAATGCAGCAATACTTTGTATCCTCAGCGTGATGGTTCTGGCCGTCATTCTCAAAAGCATCCCGTGATGCCATCTAGTTAGTAGGCATTCTACTCTTGGGTTCTTGAACCCAATATCCTTTCTACCTACTTCATGTTGGTAGTATTTGCTCGTCCCTTTAGGATATTAGTAACCTTGTGATAGTCCTCGAGGTCCGTGGTATATTCTTCTTCCAAATACCATGAACCATCATGGCAGAAGTTCTTCTGAACCAAAAGATCACAACCCGAGTGCTCTTGAGTAGTACTCCATTCATATTGTGACTCTGCCAATTCTACTTTCTGCATGGGTTATCCGGAAGAAATATGTTGAACTCGTTCGACATGTTAATCTATGCATCCACAACTCAGAAGTTATATGTTCCTTAAGTTGTCTCCTTTTAGTTGTATTATGACCCTCGTCCATCAGTTGATAGTCAGGAGTAGTCGTGCACTTGTGTTCATCGATGCCTTTTACTCTTGAGGTTTGTCAAGCCATTCTATTCTGGAATGACTAGGAGAAAAAAACTCCAGTACCCTATCCATATCCCGGATTTGGTCAAAGAAGTTGTACTTCGCAGATGAAGAATGCTAATGCAGCTTCTAAACTGTTCTATCCTGGAGTATTACCATCTTTATGTCAAGAATGTCGTGAGAATTGCATTATCTCTTATGAATTCTTGATGTAGTAATACTTCTTGCCATTATTGTTCATCCCTCGGTTTCCGTGTTATTGTAACCGGAATGCTGACAAGTGAATTGTGATGTGTGAAATTAATACTCCTAGCAACTTCGTTGCTTGGTAGTTAAAGGACAACAACCTCATCCTTAGCGAGTTGATTATTGAATCATCACCCTAAGGTTGATCGTGCTCCCTAGTCCACTTCCCTGGTGCACTCCTTGATTGATGAGTTAGGATTGTGTTAAGTCCTTGCTCATTTGATCATATCGTCTTGCTCTGAAAGGCAAGATTGTTCTCAAGCTTAGTAACATATCGGTGGTTCTTGATTTTCCGAATATCTTCTCGGAAGTATTACCAGGTTCTTCCCTGACCGCTATGTTGAATTCGTGATCAAGCTGGTTCCTTATAAACCACCACTTCTCCAAGAATTTGTGATGGATACCCTGAGCTAGCCGGTTAAGCTAAACGACAACTTGGAGAGTTGGAAGATAAAAGCTTGCCTGACTTAGTTCCTTCCAAGGGATATCTTTTGTGTGTGTGTTGAAGAAAGATGATATCATGATCGGTTGATCCTTGTGATCAATTATTGGATCAATTGTCTTGTCCAAAACTTTGATTTGAGTGTGGGATATCCTCAAATCAAATCAGAACCAATGATATTCGTAACGTTGTCTTACTCGTGGTTGATCCCTCGAGCATACACCGTTATATCTCTTGGTCTGACCAATACTATCACTTGTTCACATAATTATGGAATTCCATCTCCATGGAAATCTGGATGGATTGTTGTTGAGCCCATCAACAAACATCCTTATCTCCTCCATGATTTTGTAGGACATTAAGGTAGTGTTGGAAATTTGGTAAGCATTGCCTTCGTGTCCCATTCATGAGGTATATGTTGGATGAGAGAAGAAACTTTCCCTAATTCATGTGTAGTTGATGTAAGTTGCCACCGTGAGTTTGAGAAAGTTTATTTTTCTTTGTGTGGAATCATCCCAAGTCAGTCATGCATACGTGCGAAGTATTCTGTGGTTTGGAGACTTGCAACCTTCACTCTATATGTATCCCTAGCACACCAAGCCACTGATTGATTGTCCTGGGAGAAGAAGTTCCTTCTTAAGATCCGGACTTATGCAAGGACCTCGATATCCTCGATGATGGTTCCCCAACCCGAACTTGGTAGTGTTTCATTGTAAGACTACTGTGTAGTCATGTTTGTCTTGGATAACGTGTTCACATGTGTGTAGCAGAACCAGCTCATGTTTTGGAGCTTGCTATCGTAGTTCACTCCCGAGAATCTCGCAACGCCATCTCGTCGATTTGTGTTGTAAACTTTCATTTTTTCTTCTAGACTCGATAAGTCTAGAATATCCTGACACCAACCAGAACTGAATCTCAGGCAGATATGATGGTTGGAACATTTTCCAAGAACTATAATATTGGTCTCTCGATAATCGGTAAAGTGTATGTCGTGGCCGACACACCCAGCCGGAAGACCTATTGTTGTAGAATCTTGATTGAAGAGGTTGGCCACCTCCCCATAAGAACTTCGTAGGATTTACTTCCTAGTTGTTCCTTATGAATTCTTGTGCTTCCGAAGTACGACCTTTACTTGATGTTCAAGATACCAAACATATCTATGAATGGTTTATGCTAACACATCAAGGAGAACATTAGAAGCGGAGTGCTGAATGTCTCTCGGTTGATCATCCAGATTTCGTCCCCTTGGCCTCGCCAAGGTGAAATCCAAGAAGGTGTTATCTTCCTTTGCATCTGCATCATCCATCATTATTCATCATGGTGGTATGTGACGTTGCCAGGATCCTTGACACGGATATTGGTAAAACCTTGATGAATATGGGAATACTTAAGTTCTTGAGAGCACGCACAAGCACTAGGTGTTATCGCCGGCACTAACCGGGATTGCTCCCAGTGTTCTTTGTTAGGCTATAATCTCTCAAAGAGTAGAGTTACTCTCTACTGTTGGGATTCACCCCAGTTACCAAAATCATTCCCAGCATTTGCACTTTGTTCCCAGCTTGCACCGCCAATGTGCTACTTGCCATGGGTCCCATCCATTTCCGATGATAACCAAAATCATCCCTTGTGTTGTCTTTAACAAGGTAGTCCACATCATCCATTCTGGCTGAGTATGTCATTCTTTCGGACACCGTCAAACGATCGATTGTGATTTGCCTCCGGCTGGTTTAGAGAATTTCAATGATCTCTATATCAAAAGTAATTCTTTTTGCGACTTAAGGGAATAACTCTACGAGCCATCTTCTTAAAGGTGCCCCGTCTAGTGACATCGATCACCATCTTCTTTGGTGTGGAAATTTGCCTGCCAAGTGAACTTTCATCGTTTGCTCACTCCATCCCTTTGGATGTGTGTCCCGTGTCTCAGCTCAAGAGATGTTTCAACATCTCAATCCATGAGATGATCTTGAATTACTCGATCTTCGAGAAGATCAAATCTTGTAGAATTCACGTTCCATTGTTGTCGTGTTGGAGGAAGCTTTGAAATCAAGATGCCAAGATCTACATGATGCAATGAATCAACAATTTCGAGGAGGAAAACTGGATCGAGAAGATTATGTTAGATAGTGTCCCCTCTGATTTCTTATCTCACGTCCTGAATCTCGGGACAAGATTCTTGTTTAGTGGGGGTGAGTTGTCACATCCCCAGCTTCACCTTGCATTAGGACAGCACCTGTCTGTTGCATCATGTTTATTTTCAAAGGAAACCTGAAATGGGGGTGCTCAAACCCTAGCACTAAATGAACTTAACTAGGGTCAAATTAAAATCTTTTTCAATAAACCCAAAATGCCCCTTGGAAAAGTTCATCATTTTTGGATTGATTAAAACCTCTGCCAAAAATGTTGCACCTATTTCTAGGACCATTCTGGATTTTTGAATAACCCATATTGTATTTAAATTGGGGCATTTAAATATTTTAATATCTTTAAATGCTCCAATAATTCTGAAAATATTTGAGGGCCTCTGTAATAATTCTTTTAATGCCCACAATTATTTTCAGGAGTTATTAAAATGATTTGGGCTATAAACTAAATCAAAACAAAATAACAAAAATAGAAAACAGAAACATTTTAAAGAAAGAGCAAGACAGAGACTAACCTGGCCTTACCTGCAACCGGCCCAGCTCTCTGGCCCAGCCCACCACCACACACCCCCCCTGTCGTCTTCTCCCCCTCTCCCCGAAGCAGCTGCGTGCCCGGCATGCCGCAGCCGCGCCACCACCTCCTCCCTGCCTGTCTGCCTCTCCCCGCCCCCTCTAGCGACGACCAGAGATGCCCCAGAGCCACCTCGACCTCTCCCCTCACTCGCTGCTCTCTCCTCCCTCCTCTGTCCCTCTCGCACGCAGCGACTGAACGGAGCCGTCGCCGCCGCTCGTCACCACCGCGGCCACCATCGCCCCCTCGCTGCAGCGCCATGCCCGAGAGCTCCGCCGCGTCCTCCTGGTCCTCTCCACCGAGCTACGGGACGCCGGGAGGCTCTGCCTCGCCGTCACCGCGTTCGTCCTCAACCTTTGGCCATCGACGGCCTCACCGTCGATTCGGCACCACCAGGACCTCCCCGGGCTCGATGACCCCCTCTTCGGCATCGCTGTGAGCTCCCGCGTCCAACCCCTACCTCTCCCTCTCTCGTTGCACTCGCTAGCCCCGATCCCAACCACGGCCGTGAGCTCGCCGCCGCCGTCCATGGCGCCGCCGTGGCCAGAGCTGCTGCCACGCTTCTTCGAGGCCACGAGCGAGCTCAGCGCACCCCCAGGAGCATGCCGCACCCATCAGCTCATCTCCTCATGCCCCGCAGCACCTAACCCGACGGAGCCCGAACTCCGGCGCCGCCGCGAGCTCGTTTCCGACGAGCTCCGGCCACCCCAGCTCCTCCCACTTGCGGGGATGGATGCGGGAGAGCACGGGCTCCCTCCTGGTGCCCTCAGCGTGCTCAGCCGCAGCCTGCAGCGCCGCGCCCGCGCAAGCCCGACCGCTGCCGCCGCTGGACCTCGTCGCCGGCCACTTTTCCGGCCACCCCAGGGCCAACTACCGCCACCACTCGACGCGGAAGAGTGCCCGCGTCACGTTGATGCCTTCCGTCGGCCGTTTGGTCGTCGGAGGAGGATTTTCGACGCCCTCCGCCGCGCTCAGCCTCGCCGGCGGCTAGCCGCCGGTGGTTTGACCACATTTGACTCCGGCTGGACCCCCCCTGTGTCCATGACATGTGGGGCCGGCCGTTGTTTAGTTTTAGTTTAGGTTTTAATTAAGTACTAATCACTTTGCTTAGCTCTATGAGTCACTGACACGTGGGGCCAACCCCTGTTAAATTAGTTTAGTTAAAACTAAACTTAATTAGGCCTTGAGAGACTGACATGTGGGCCCAGGCCCCACCAGCAGTTTAGTTAGTGTTAGTTTAAAAACTAACTAACTCTGTTAGCTAGTGGGTCACTGTCCAGTGGGCCCCACAGGTCAGATTTGACCCGAACAGCCCCTGTTGACTTGCTGACGTCACACA
This sequence comes from Secale cereale, assembly GCA_902687465.1. Lineage (NCBI taxonomy): Eukaryota > Viridiplantae > Streptophyta > Magnoliopsida > Poales > Poaceae > Secale > Secale cereale. The sequence continues at coordinate 383,714,506 of LR738710.1, read as the reverse complement.
GACGTCATGCTGATGCAATGAAGCCTTTTCTGAAATTTTATATAAATCTAAATGATTTATTTATTTCAGAAAATAGCCAAAACTTGTAAAAAAAATCATATAAAATCAACCGTAGCTCAGATGAAAATAATTTATATATGAAAAATGATCAGAAAAATCCAAGGAATCTGTTTATGGCATTTTCATGCTAGTTTGAACAAGTTAAACCTGCTGATCAGGTCAAATCAATTAAATGGCATTTAAATAATCACATATGGAGTTTGAATTTGAACCTTTGATTCAAACCAACTTCATTTAACATGGTTGCTAGTTGCATTAGCTCAATCAACGACATATTGCCATGTCATGATCATGCATCATATTGTTGCATTGCATTGATTGTGTTCTTTCTCTGTTTGTCGGTTTTGTCCCCTCTCAGTAGACGACGTTCCGACGATGAGTTCAATGACACCGATGAAGACTCATTGTTATCTTCAGAAGTGCCAGGCAAGCAAAACCCCATTGAGCATTCCGATACATTCCCACTCTCTCGCTCTTGCTCTCTTTTACTGCATTAGGACAACAACGCTTCAATTGTTACCTGCTGCGGTAGTTGAACCCATTTCCACTGCATGACCCGTCATTGCCACAGTAAATAGTTGAAACCCACTAGTATGAGTAGGAGTTGTTTGAGCCATGTTGTGCCTACTCATTGATGCTTTCTGGTTATGCCTGCTATTGCTTAGAGTTGTGTCAGGTCTGATTCATCGGGGATGAATTGGAATGTGGTGAACATGTCCTACTGTTGAGAGCTAAGTGTGTGAACACGATTTGGTAAAGGTAGCGATGAGAGGCCATGTAGGAGTACATGGTGGGTTGTCTCATTGCAGCCGTCCTCAGGAACTGAGTTCTGTGTTGCTTGATCCATGAAACAGCTACTACCACACATTGGGCCCTGAAATATGACCCCGCTCGACTTATTGACTGCCCTTGTTCTCTGTCCAGGAGTTGCAACTAGTTTCTGGTGTTTGTAGTTTACTGGAGGTCGTGCGCAGTGTTGACCCTCGGGGTGGGCTGTGACACGGCAGGTACGTGGCATGGTGTACCGGTCGCCCGTTTGGTGACGCGGGAACCCTGTACACATCGTTTGGGGCCGTGAGCGACACCCCGGCCGGATCTCCCCACGGATGGAACCCAAATAGGCGATAAACCTAGACGAGAGACCTGTGTGGTTGGTTAGGTCGTGGTCTACACCCACATCGGCTTTCGCTTGAAGTCTGCCGAGCACATGTCGTGTGCAGACGCTAAGTGGTGGAAACATGTGTGAAGAAGTACACCCCTGCAGGGTTATATATATGATCTATTCGAATAGCCGTGTCCGCGGTAATGGACTTCTGGGTTGCCTATAACAGTTCATAGAAAAGTGAAAGTGGATACTCTAAAACACGCAAGATAAGCGTGAGTGCTATGGATGGCCTTCTCGTAGGGAGACGGGAGCGGATCCATAGTGGTGTATTGATTGGTGAATATGTGGACTCGTGTGCGCCACCTCAAAAGAGTTACTTGCAGTCGTAGTTTAGGATAGCCACCGAGTCAAAGCTGGCTTGCTGCAGTCAAACTCCACCACCCCTTGTTGATACTAATGCATATGTAGCTAGTTCTGATGTAAGTCTTGCTGAGTACCTTTGTACTCACGTTTGCTTAATTTATGTTTTTGCAGAGAGACTTCAGTCTCGCTAGTGGTTCCGCGTGGACTTCGACGTTTAGCTTGTTACCTCAGCTACGATCTTGTACCCTTGGAAGGGTCTGGTAGATAGTCAGGCTTCTCAGCCTTTTTCATTTGTAGTTGTCTGTACTCAGACATATAATGCTTCCGTTGCTTGTATGCTCTGTATGTTGGGTCATGTGACCTCTGTTTGTAATAAATGCTATGATGGCTCTTCTGGGCCTTTATCTATATGAGTTGTTGAGTTATGTTGTGATGCCCTGTTGTACAGCACATACTTGCATGTTATGCGTACGTGCAATGTGTATTGCTATGTGTGGGATCCGACACATAGTTGTTTACCTTTGGTAGCGTACCTTACAGGGAAATGTCTCCTAGTGCTTCCATTGAGCCTTGGTAGCTCGCTACTGCTCCGGAACACTTAGGCTGGCCGGCATGTGTCCTTCTTCGTTCCTGTGTCTGTCCCTTAGGAGAAATGTCACGCGTTGTTCCTTTAAGTCCTTGTAGCTTGCTACGACTTGGGTTCATACGTTGATGACCGACACGTTCGTTGCTGGGTCATTTATGCATGTCTCTATAATTTAGTGCCACTTTTGGTTTATAACTAGTCATGTTGGCCCGGGTTCTCTGTCATACGGTTGCTAGCGACACTACCATATACGTGTGCCAAAATGCGCAAACGGTCCCGGGCCAGGTAAGGTGGCACCCGTGGGGATACCGTGCGTGAGGCCGCAAAGTGATATGATGTGTTACAGGCTAGACCTGTGTGACTTAGGATCGGGGTCCTGACAGCTCCGCATCAAATTGGGAAGCAATAAGTAGATGTTGGGTTGCTAGAGTGACACAAGCTTAAACCCTAGTTTATGTGTTGCTTCGTAAGGGGCTGATTTGGATCCATATGTTTCATGCTATGGTTAGGTTTACCTTAATACTTCTTTTGTAGTTGTGGATGCTTGCATTAGAGGTTAATCATAAGTGGGAGGCTTGTCCAAGTAAGGACAGCACCCAAGCACCGGTCCACCCACATACCAAATTATCAAAGTACGAATGTGAATCAGATGATCGTGATGAAAACTAGCTTGACGATAATTCCCATGTGTCCTCGGGAGCGCTTTCCTTTATATAAGAGTTTGTCCAGGATTGTCCTTTGCTACAAAAAGGATTGCGCCACTTTGCTGCACCTTATTTACTTTTACCTTTTGTCACTTGCTACCAATTAACAGCCCCTAAGTTGGTTGAGCGCCTCCCCCCTAGTGCCCATGCGCCTAGGGTTTGGGGGGAAGCCCTAAGGGGGGCGCCCCCTTGGCTTGGTGGGCAAGCCCCCCCCCCCTCCTGGCCGCCGCCCCCCCTCTACATCCCATCTAGAGGGGGCCGACCCTGATGGTCCCCAAGTGTAGGGAATTATCGTAGCAATTCCCAATGGTGAAAGTGATAAGTATGGAGTGTCGAACCCACAAGGAGCTAAAGGTAATATCAATATTCTCTCAAGTCCTTTCTGCCACTAATACGACTCTATGTTCACCGAACGTTTGCTTCCAACTAGAAATGAGAAATAAAACTACGTTGTGGGTATGAAGAGGATAACTTTGCATGATATCGAAGAGATAAAATATAAAAGTAGGTGATGTTATCATAAAGTTAGAATATATTACTAAATATTATAAATAGCGAGTGTGGAATAATGATGGATCGGTGTGCAGAATTGTCCTAGGCAATTGTTAACAAGACCGGTAGTCGTCATTGCAATTTCATATGAGTGAGAGGCATAAGCTAGCATACTTTCTCTTCTTGGATCATATGCACTTATGATTGGAACTCTAGCAAGCATCCGCAACTACTAAAGATCATTAAGGTAAAACCCAACCATAACATTAAAGCATCAAGTCCCCTTTATCCCATACGCAACAATCCCCTTACTCGTGTTTATGTTTCTGTCAGTCAAGCAACCCACTATAAGAGAATCATGAACGTATTGCAACACCCTACAGCGGGAATCCCTCACGCTTGCGTGACGTGGAGGGCACCATAGGACAGCACCAAAATAAAACGTACAACTCGTACCAATCTAGATCATCAATCAATCCAAAGACAAAGGATGTCTACTCAAAACATCATAGGATGGCAACACATCATTGGATCATAATATGTGGCATAAAGCACCATGTTCAAGTAGGGATTACATCAGGGTGCGGGAGAGGGGACCGCGTAAAAGAGATGAGGATGGTGATGATGATGGTGATGTTGATGAAGACGATCACCGCGGCGATGATTCCCCTCCTGATGGCACTCCGGCGCCACCGAGAGAGAGGAGGAGAGGTTCTCCCCCTTGTGCTTACTCCTCCATGGCCTCCCCCCTAGATGGGGAGAGGTTCTCCCTCTGGTCCTTGGCCTTCATGGCAATGATGGCCCCTCCGGGATCCTTCTCCATGGCCTCCGGTGATGATGGCCCCCTCCAGCAGGGTGCCAGAGAGGGCCTAGATTTATTTCTCGTGGTTACAGAGGCTTGCGGCGGCGGAACTTCCGATCTAGGTTATTTTCTAGAGGTTTTCGTATTCATAGGAATTTTTGGCATCGGTCTCACGTCCAGGGGGTCTCCGAGTCGTCCGCGAGATAGGGGCCCGTGCCCAGGGGGTGGGTGCGCCCCCACCCTCATGGACAGCCCGGGACTCTTCTGGCCCAACTCTTTTAATCCAGGGGCTTCTTTTGGGTCATAAAAAACCACCAAAAATTGGCATGTCAATTGGACTCCGTTTGATATTCCTTTTATGTAAAACTCAAAAACAAGGAAAAAACAAAAACTGCCACTGGGCTCTAGGTTAATAGGTCAGTCCCAGAAATCATATAAAATAGCATATAAATGTATATAAAACATCTAAGATGGATAATATAATAGCATGCAAACTTCATTAATTATAGATAAGTTGGAGACGTATCAGGCCCCCTCCCCCTTCCCCTATAAATAGTGGGGGGTTTTGGGGCTGCTCAACACATGAGTCTTTCTCCCTCTTGGCGCAGCCTTGCTTCTCCTCCTCCTTGTCTCTTGTAGCACTTGGCGAAGCCCTGCTGGAGAACCACTGCTCCTCCACCACCACCACGCCATCGTGCTGTTTTTGGACGAAGTCTTCCCCAACCTCTCCCTCTCTCCTTGCTGGATCAAGGCGTGGGAGACATCACCGGGTTGTACATGTGTTCAACCCGGAGGCGCCGTTGTTCGGCGCTTAGATCGGATTCGGCCGTGATCTGAATCGCTTTGTGTACGACTCCACCAACCGTGTTCTTGCATCGCTTCCGCGTCGCGATCTTCAAGGGTATGAAGATGCACTCCCCTCTCTCATTGCTAGTCACTCCATAGATTGATCTTGGTGATTCGTAGAAATTTTTTAGTTTCTGCAATGATCCCCAACACCCCCATCTATTTATGTAATGGTACGATGTAATGATATCCATCTTGCTAAGCGTCCGAAATGCGGTTGTGCCCCAATAATGAGTTTATCACATGATCAGGATAGAATCGCATCTTGGGCATGAAAATTTGGTATCAAAGCCTCGACCGAAGATAGGAGCCCCCTTGATTGATTGTATTTTGGCCGTTATCGAGTCTAGAAAAAACTATTTTGGAGTCTAGTTATATCGGAGTGTAGGATTACTTTTTACTACTCAGCCCCTTCACCGCTCTGTTGAGGAATCTTGATGTAGGTGTTTTGAATGACTCCTCTTCCCCTTCAATTTTTTTAGGATCACGTAGTTAGTTTCCGTTCATTGCGATGTCAGCTCTTTTCATCTGGTGCATTTCTCGTCAAGTTGATTCGTTCCTCTTCATCTTTTGCAAGTTCGTCCTCAATTCTTCCCAACCGGCGTGGTTTTCCCCAATCGATGTGGTCTTTCTTTTTCCCACTCGTCCACCCTTTTTCTTCTCAGAGCCGGAGTCCTTAATAAAGTATCCATCCTACTCGTGCGATACCTTTGCATCCTTTCCTCGATTATATCAACTGGTGAATTCTCGTCTAGTTCGACATTCAAGTGTCCATCTCTTTCTTCTCCGGTGGATTTAATTCAAGTATTTGGTGTATCATATTCTTTTCTTTGTTCAAATGTTTCATCTTGCTCGTTCTCCACTCGCTATTTAATTATTCCGGAGTTCTGAAGACATCTTAGGAATTATCTATGTTCTAATTAATTCATGGTTGTCACCTTATTCGATTCTTTCAATTGTTTCGGTGCATCATGATCATTTCCAATGGTGTTTCCTTTTTGGTGGGCCTAACCCACAGGTTTATTCCCAGGATCTTACCTAACTCTTCTACTTTTTCGGAGTTATTCCCAAATTCTTTCAAAGTGTGACGTAAGAATGGATTCCATGAGTCACATGCCTTCCGATTCTTTTCAACGTTGGTTTACCTTCCTCTTTTCATTCTTCTTGAGTTTCTCAACAATTTTCGTGGTGTTCCTCGTCGTTATTCTCAACATTTCAAGACCGAAGAAGAGTTACTCTAAATCTTGTTCGTTCTCTCGACTATTCATCATTCTTAATGCTATCCCTTCAAATTGTTCTGACCATGACAAATTCTTTTGATACACATCCAGAGTATTTCATGAAATGTTTCCATTTGTGATCCTCCGAAGGCCATCTTTTCAGAAGATTTCTTCATTCTCAGTTTTCAACTTTGTCCTCCAACTATTCTTAATTGATGCCACTTCGTTCGTCTCCATATTCTTTCGGTGCTTCGTCCAAGCATCATATAATCTCTAAGTTCTCTAATCGTTTTATAATTCTTTCCGGCGATCCGTTCACTTCTCATCGTTTGTTTTCATTGCCCATGGTGGTTCGCCTTTTTTTTACTTGGTTTCAATTCTTACGGTGGTTCGCTCAAGATTCCAATTCATTTGAACCATATCAATTCATTCGTTCTTTCCAATCCTACCGGTGGTTCATGAAGACTTTCTCAAGTTTTGCGCTATATCCCTCTTTAATCAATTTCAACATGAAAAAGTAGTATGTAAATCGGTTTCTTCTCATCAATCTAATTGGTGGAGGATAAGCATAACATAAATCTTAATCTTCTCTCATCAATTTGATTAATCCTTTGCTTCGGAATTTGTTGATGATGAATAAATTCTAATCTCAAGACTTTTTCATCTTTTCTTCTTTGGAGTTCAAAGTTTCCTCGGCCATCTTGTCGGGAACCCCCGTCTAAATCGTCGCAAGACTTTAATATTATTCTTTCATCCATCGTTTCTATCTCATTATCCTTTTGTCACCGGAGTTCTTCATGGTGGTTCATCATGATTTAATTCATTCGTCAAGTGTTCATCAAATTCTTGTGGAGAAGCTCAAGCATTATTCTTCTTGCACCTCGAGATGCAAATAGTTCTTCGTATTCTTTTGAAGTGGAGTTTTGCATTTCTTCCTTCATCTCATCAATTAAATCTTTTGGTTGTGGCATAATTTCACCTCAAGTACGGGATTATTTCCGTAAGTCCACATCAAGCTTATTCTGTTGTTGATTTTCTCAAAAACACTTCCTTCTAAGGATGCTTTCAAATTCATTCATGCCGGAAGTTGTTGTTCTCTTATCTGTTCGTTTCATCCCACTATTTATTTCTTCCGGAGGCATTGTCATGTTCATCTCATCATGGATCATTCCATCTTGTCAAGTTATTGTTCTATTCCATTCATATAAATCGGAGTGGTTTCGAATTCAGTCTTGTTCCGTCAGCTCTTGTTTCATTCCTTTCAACATACAAGGTTCTAGTTTGTTCCTTGTTCCTCTTTTGTAACGGAGCTTCTCAATCACGTTCATCTCCGTTGTGTTCCTTCTTTCAATTTGTTCAACCTCTCAAGATTCTCTGATTTCACTCATTTCTCCAAGAAGGACTTTGTTCTTCCTATTCCTCTTCCATCTCGTTCCTAATATCTCAGGACGAGATCTCTTGTTAGTAGGGGAGTGTTATGACACCCTGAGACCGATGCGCCAGATGTCTTCCAGTTATTCGCCGTCGTTGCAATGTCATTCGCTTGCGTGTTGCATTTTGCCATGTCATCATGTGCGTTTCATCTGCATAGTTTTAAAAATTTGCATCCATTCATAGTTGCCGATATCCCAATTCTCTCTGTTCTCCGTTCGTAGTCCAGACACACTCGCACGTGCCCGCAACACCTTTGAAATATTATTTTATAAGTGGCCGAAAAAAGTTCTCGGAATGGGGTGAAAGTTGACATGCGGTCTTGTTATAGTGTAGGTAGACCGTCTATCATATTTTGTTGTATTTGCAGATCGTTTAATGCCCCATGTCACACCCTGATTTTCATGTCACATTGCTTAAGCTAATTATCATGTTAAAAATGTGGATTTACAAAAACTTTTGAGTGTTTTTGACTTTGCTTGATTTGACTTTTGTCTGCTGTTTGCTAGTGCTCTAAAAATCAAATAAATCCTCCAACTCTTATACTTCATCTCCTTGATCCAAAACCTTTTCCCAATGATCATGCCATGTGTATAGACCAGTATAGAACTTTCTTATAAAAATATTTTGGCCAAATAGTATTTTCTAAAATTAGTTTTCCAAAAAACCCTGAATTGAGGTTTGCACTGCAAGTACCTTATTTAGGGTGTGAAAAATCTTTCAAAAAGTATATTTGAATCCTATTAGGTATAGGACTCCCAGAAACCACAAAAGTATAATTTTAAAAGTTATTTTTATATTTTATTTAAAAGCTTTTTCTTAAGGCCAGAAATGGTCTTTAATAGTGAAAAATTATTTAGCTATTTCAAAAATATTTACCAAAATTCAGGGAAACTCATAGGACATATATTGTCCATATATAAGAGTTTCAACACATGGTCATGTTCAAAATATTGGACAAATCCTTCCAAAACCCTTTCTGGATATTTCAAGCTTTTGAAATATTTACAAAGGAAATATTCTCCAAACATTCTAGGGAAATTCTATCATGTCATATATGACATATTTGATGATCTTGAAAAGCCTCATGCCTTGAAGATCAAGGGAACATCATCTAATCCCCTTAAAACCATTTATGTCCATTTTGAAGATTGAGCAACTTTACATTGCCAAACTTGTCCAAATGCTCTCAAACTTGGTGCACATGCTAAGATGATGTAATTATGCATCTATGCCAAATGGCACAAGTTTTGGAGAAGCATAACTTGGTCTAAGTGCCCCAAAACCATTTCTGTTCAAATTCAAATTTGAACAACTCTACATTGTCAACTTTTTACCTGGGGCTTTAAACTTTGTGGGCATGATCCTAATCCCAAATGATGACACTAAACCAAGTGGTGAATCAAGGGGAGATGATTAGCTTAACTCAAACATGGTGAAACCATTTCTGCTGATTTCTAGGGTTCACCAAAGTTACATTGGCAACTTTGCCCAAATGAGCTCAAATTTGGTGGAGGGGCCTAATTGTGTGTGACATTCCATCCTGTTAAGTCCCATGCCAATTGGAAGTCATTTGCCTCCCCAAAACCTAATCAAACACCTTCTATCATTTTTCTTAAACCATTGTTTTGACCACTTTTTCTATTTCCCTTTACCTCAAATTCTTACCACAACTTCCTTTGATCATCTTCTACCCCTAGTAAATTCCCCATGTCCTCAGCTCAATGATTGGGGGGTGAAAACCCCATTTTTACTCTTGTGGACAGCAACACTCTTCTCCTCTTTCACCTCTCTCCTCACTCCAGTGGCTCCCAGAGCATCCAAGACCACCTCCCTATAGTTTACTACTCCCTCTACCCTCTGGACACCATTGGACACGCCCTGGACGCCAGGCAATGCCAATGGAAGCCAAAAGCATGCTCTGGAGCGCGCTACAGTGCTCTGGAGCATTGTAGCCGCACCCCCATCCCAATGCCCCGACAGCCTCGGGCCTCTCCAGCATGTCCCCGAGGTTGCCTCGACGTCTAGGACACGACACGTCGCCGGTCCCCGCCTGGCCCTCTCTCCTCTCCCCTCTGTGAAGCTCGCCCGTGCACGCCCTGGACCACGCTCACGGTGCACCGCGGCCGTAGCTATTTAAGCCTCCCCCCGAGCACTCCCTTGCTTCTTCTGGACCCTCCTCTCTCCCGTGCATCTCCTAGACATGCCCCCTCTCCCCCTAGTGCTCTCTTTCCGTCTCCATGGCCACCATGGTCGCCGTCGGCCTCTGCCCGGCACTAGTGAACCAGAGCCTCTCCTCATCTTCTTTGGCCACCAGGAGAACCGTAGCAGACTGGCGGAGCTCTACCACTCTTTTTCTCCTGCTCTGGTGCCGTGTGGCGTCGCAACCATCTTCTCCCGAAGCTTTGTCCGCCGGCGTCAGGGTCACCGTTACCCTGGACCTCCCCAGCCTGCGTGGGGGCCATAGATGGGCGCGGCTCGGCCTCCCGAATCTGCCGGTACGCCGGACGTCGTCGGGGACGGCCGTAGTCGCCGGGACGGGAGTCAACCGAGTGCCGGACCCGTCAGTCTCCACGGACGCAAGGAGCACGCCACGCCTCCCTGCAACCTCTCATACGGGTGCGGCTAGGCCCCGCGGCTCTGTTCCCACCGCAGGTCGGCGCCGGGAGGCTGAGCAGCGCCAGCGGCGAGCAAGGCCGGTGCCCTCTGCCTGGCGTCGCGAGGTAGGAGACTACGAAGGGCAGAGGAGGCGCCTGCATGCAGGACCTGCCCGTCAGCGACCGGTGCGCCAGGGCCACGCTGGCAAGTGGAAACGGGTTCGGCCAACTCCACTTTCCCGCAGCGGTGGCGCCTTACCTAAATCCGCCTTCGACGTGGCCTTCAGTGGCGCGCACGAGGAGCTGAGCTGGCCCAATGCGCTGCACAGCTATGCTGCGCCCAGTACGCAGTATAGGTATAACCCCCCTTCCTTTGTCTTTTTCTCTTTCTAGAAATATTGTATAATCCATAAATAAATCATTTGAACTCCAAATTTGGTGATTCAAATTTCCAGTGACTCCATAAATAATGCTCTATCACATGGTGCAACATGCACATTTTTCCAGAATGATTTCCTTCACAAATAATTATCAAATGCCATTATTCCATTTTCTGTGATGAACTTTAGAAAATCACAGAGAGCTCAATTTTGATCCAAATGCAGTGATTCAAATTCCTAGGTGCTTGTCATATCCCAACTTAGTTTTGGAACATTTTTATTAATACTTTCTGTACCCCACCAAATTATGAGCCATTTCTTCATATTTATCAACTTTGCAAAATCCTAGGAAATTCACTTGAATTCCAAATCCAGTGAAACCAACTCCTAGATGCTTCTAAAATCATGAATTGTTGATGGGTGCCTTTGCTCATCATTCAAGAATGTATTTCTGTACACTTCTTTCAAATCCATTAAACCCTTGATTCCATCATATTGAAATGTTCCAAACTATCCATTGATCCAATGCCTATGAAAACACCTTGGTCATTTCTAATATGACCAGAGGTATCCTAGAAAAGTCCAACTCCTATTTTTAGAGCACTTTTATTTTTGCCTTGTTGTGTTGCTTATTATGATTGTTTCCATCGTTAGTTGACGAAATAAACGGAGTACTCGGAGATGGACCAGAAGGTTTGAAGACTCGGAAGGACAAGGCAAGCAGCCCTTTGACCATGTTCGAGAAACCTTTTTATGCATATCTCATAGCACCTTATTATCAATGCATCGGAATCATGTTGAGGTGGAGACCACTTTGGTTGCTACCTTTGTTACTTTGCTATTGAACTTGCATCAAACATGACCCTACCTTCCTATGAGGGTTATGTGGGTGGGAGTACATAGATGTATGCTATAGTAGTTGGCTACGCAAAATGGGTCAGGGTTATGCATTGAGTGAAACAAGTGTGGTTTGACATATTTGCAAATAACCCAGTGGGTGCCACTAATGCCCCTGGGAGTTGATGAGAAACTAGGGCACTACTTGGTGAAGAAGTAGTGTGCCGAGGCTTGATGAGAGTGTTGTTTACAGAGATGGAATAGATTTATGTGTGACTACCGTCCCAACCAATCATGCGCAACCACTCTACCCATATATGGGAAAGGGCATTATTGATTACCTAGGTCGATACTAGCATGGTGCCCGCATTACTAGTGACGGGGGTGACATGAGGTTACTCTCGGGACGGGGTCGTGCTTGGATAGGCGGCCATGACTGGTTTCACAGGGCACCGAACACACCGTTGGTACCCCGTGTCAGTGGTATGAGATGAATATGGGAGCAAGGCTCCACAATCTTTAGGATGTGAAATGTTTGGCACGGGGCTGTTACCAATCGAGTGGACTCTGTGTTAGTGTCGTCTAAGGAAAGATAGTGATCGGGTGCTTACCCCGGGTACTTGAGGTACCGTGGGCCGTGGATGTCACGGAAGTTCCCCGGATCTTGTGGGTAAAGTGTGCAACCTCTGCAGAGTGTCAAACTATTCGAGTAGCCGTGTCCGCGGTCAAAGACAGTTGGGTGGTGCTACGTAGACTATGTCCATAAGTTTCTGGAAAACAACACAGTTCAGAGATATTGATGATGTGATTCCTGAGGAAGTCACAATGAGCTTGAGCATGAGTTGATTACAACTCTTTCTCGATAATGATGTCTGTGACCTCCTGATACTTGTTGCAGACACATGCATGTCCATGTTATATGTTGATCATACTTGCATATGAAAAACTGGCTTTCCGCAAAACTGCCAATTTAGTAGTAGAGATTTGCATAATTATTCTGTCATCACACTTGGGTTGCTTGCGAGTACATTCAAAGTACTCATTGGCTTGCCACTGGTTATTTTATTGGCCAGGCATGAGAGAACAGGTTATGATGAAGATTTCTTGGTGACGAGCTTGCGAGCTAGGACGCTTCCCAGTCAGAATGCCTGTAGGGTTAAGGCAGATGGCATGGGTCCAAGTTGTTATTGAAGATTTCTGCTGCGATGATGTACTCAAGACTTGACCATAATGGTCCTATTTGTGTAATACGGTATGTATGGATGTAAGACTCTTGTTATTCAGCTTCTGTGTGTTCAGTGAGCATTGATCTCTGGGATCACTGTACACGTGCATTCGGTGATCACGACTTATGAGTTGGGGTCCCCACAGAGCTGGTATCAGAGCCATCCTGACTGTAGGAAGCCTTAGTTAGCACGGTCGTTAGTTAGGGTAAAACTATTTTCAAAACTATTACAAGATTTCAAAACTATCTATACTTCTCTTTCCTTCTCAGTTTTTCAAAAACTAGGTTACTTGATCTCTTCCCCTTCAAAACTTTGGTCGTTAGAACCCCTATGCCGTGACCATTGGATTTTCTGTAATCCTCGTGGAGTGCACCTTGCCAAACACTCACTCACCACTTCTGCACACAAGATTGGCAACACGACGACAAGACGATGTCAACGGAAAATCCATCCTCGAGGAATGAAGACATGAAGACCCAGAAGATGGTGACATCCATGACATTGCCCCAGGATGGTGCGACCTTAGCCTACGATGACCATGGCATAGGTTATGCAGGACCGTGATATACCTAGCTAATAGAGTAACCTTGTCACTACCGTTGTTGTATCGGCAACCACCGGTGGATGAGAACCTCGCCATTTGGTCCGCCTCACTATAGTGAGCAGGAAAACGGTTCTCTTCATCCCCCGCTCTTGGTGTCGATGTTTTCATCAACGAAACCGACATGTTGGACCTCTATTATGCCTTGTTATTATCATTGCATACGGATCGCCTACCTGGTACCCTCGACGTCCCAGGAAGCACAAGGGGTCGTCATGATTAAAGAGACAAGAAAAGCTACAAGGAGGCACCTCCGCCACCTCACCTCATCAGGCGAGAAGTTGTTGAAGATTCTTCAGGCTCAACCCGGATCGTTCATCAAGCAACTACAAGGGACAAATCAACACCGGAGGAAAGCTCAGGAGACTGCACGAGGCACAAGTCACGACATTGAGTCCGAGAACCCCTAGGGTAGGATGAGTCGTGTACCCCCTATGCGCAGTCGAGTCCGTATGATGGTTCGAATAGAACCATGATTGTGTGTTGCTTGCTTTTATTTGTTTGTGTTTTGATATAAGTCGCACTTTTGCCCCAGGCAACGAGTGCATGTCTATATCACCTTCCTTGCCTTGTTTTCTTTTGTTTCGGCCATTTTGCACCTGTTTGTTTGCACCTGCACTATAGAACCCCCTTTAGGCATCTCCCCCCCTCTATGCTACTTTTTCCCTCTCTTCTCTCTCCCCAACTGAAGACCCGCAAGACAAGATGCACCAAGGATTCTACCTCGGCAACCAACTGGCACTGAAGACTTCTGCTACAACCTTCGTGACCAAGTACAACTCCGTAGAATTATGTTTAACTCTCCAGACTAGTAACCCATTCCTAGACCCTTTGAGACTTCACGAGACACTCCAGCACGAACCCTTAACCATGTGCCTAACCTATAGTATCGCGAGAGAACCTGTTAAGCCCTTGTAACCTTGCACAACACTGGGTTCGTAAAGGAACTAGTGGACATAGTGAGTGAGCACATTTTCATTCTAATATAGCACAAGAACTGACGATGCCATAGATAGACCAATTGTGGATATAAGACAGATGACTTGGTGGCTTTATATCAGTGACTTCGAGGAATTATCTGAGACCTTGGTGGATTGTGAGCTTTTCATATTGGTGGGATCATGGCTTTGGGGAAGCATGTAGGAGTACCCGTTGGACATGAGATTTGGATATGTGTAGGTGATTCTGGTTGGTATAAATGCTAGGTATGTCTGCATGGTTCGGAGTAAATTGGATTTAGACCGATGATCCTGATCATGATACCATGCTTCTTGGTGGACAATAACCTAGGAGATTGGATTATTTATCGGAGTTGATTTAGGGATCTAAATAATCGTTATCTTGGAATTTATTTGACCCGGATGATGGGAATATGGTGGACTTACAATCGTAATGCATAGTCCTTCCAAGTATTTGGGTATTATAGGGACTTGAGATCTTGTGGAACACCGTAGACATCGGATTTGTAGGATTGTTGGATTATGTGGTGATTAATGGAAATTACCGGGCTATTGGAGTTGATCTATAGGAAGGAAACAAAATCTTGGAGTGGCATATGACGTGTTTCCTTAGAATAGTGATACATTATCGTGAGCCTTGCAAGAATAGGTTGAGTGCTTGGATTGTGGAGTTTAATTTAAGCTTAGCAGCATGTATGATCTACCCATGGATTTTAGGGGTAGGCATACATATGGATTTGGGGATCGTAGGCAAGTACAATTTTATTAGACCGTCTCTTGAGAGTCCTGAGGATATGTATGGCATGAGTGGTGATTGAAGTTGGTCTATGCGAGTAGGTGCTTTTTCGTTCGGAGTACTAGATAGAGCTAATGGCATCTCAGAAACCGTGCTTAAGGATAAGATGATAAACGTTCACTCACTCACTAGAATCCTTGAAACCCTTAAGCCTCACCAAGCCACAACATGGTCAGATCCTGACCACGGGCCTTCGCTCTAAGTCGGGAAGACCTTGCAAATACTCAACGGAGACCACCACCAATACACCAGCCTACCTTGCGTACCCCCATAGACCTCATGGAGTAATTGGACAAGTTGGGTAACATCATTATTTGATGGCCTACTTGTCTGCCTGAAGACGAAAGAAGAGACGGACAGCTGGATGGAAGACATTTGAAGACCGCCCTGTCAAGAAGGAAGAACTCCACCGACCACCGTCATCAAGAAGTAAACTTCTGCGACCAAGACCGGGCGTGTCTGCAAACCACTCCTCTCCAAGGGACCGAGCATTTCCGTGTCGAAGGACCGCTCACACCGAGGTTTATCGACCTTTCTTCAAGGCCACTGCAAGACATATAATAGACGGCTCCCAGCTAGATTTACCACCTGAGATACCCTCCGTGCACCAAATCTTCCATGAGTCCCCACTCTGGAAGTGCTTCTTACTTCCTAACTAGCCCGGTCCCCATAAGGACATCACCAAGCCTTTGACAGCTAACCCAACCTAGCCTACGCAAGAGACCCCTCGGCAACCTGCATCAAAGAGGGCAACAAGCAAGAATCCACACCACCAAGTACTTCAAGATTCCATGGAGCACCACTCGGAGGCAGGACCAACAAGAAGAAGTGAAGACTACCCCGTATCCAAGACTCCGTATTCCTTTCCATGCCTAGTCTGGGAATCTCGGGGACGAGATTCTTGTAAGGGGGGTAGGTCTGTCACACCCTGATTTTCATGTCACATTGCTTAAGCTAATTATCATGTTAAAAATGTGGATTTACAAAAACTTTTGAGTGTTTTTGACTTTGCTTGATTTGACTTTTGTCTGCTGTTTGCTAGTGCTCTAAAAATCAAATAAATCCTCCAACTCTTATACTTCATCTCCTTGATCCAAAACCTTTGACCAATGATCATGCCATGTGTATAGACCAGTATAGAATTTTCTTATAAAAATATTTTGGCCAAATAGTATTTTCTAAAATTAGTTTTCCAAAAACCCCTGAATTGAGGTTTGCACTGCAAGTACCTTATTTAGGGTGTGAAAAATCTTTCAAAAAGTATATTTGAATCCTATTAGGTATAGGACTCCCAGAAACCACAAAAGTATAATTTTAAAAGTTATTTTATATTTTATTTAAAAGCTTTTTCTTAAGGCCATAAATGGTCTTTAATAGGGAAAAATTATTTAACTATTTCAAAAATATTTGCCAAAATTCAGGGAAACTCATAAGACATATATTGTCCATATATAAGAGTTTCAACACTTGATCATGTTCAAAATATTGGACAAATCCTTCCAAAACCCTTTCTGGATATTTCAAGATTTTGAAATATTTACAAAGGAAATATTCTCCAAAAATTCTAGGGAAATTCTATCATGTCATATATGACATATTTGATGATCTTGCAAAGCCACATGCCTTGAAGATCAAGGGAACATCATCTAATCCCCTCAAAACCATTTCTGTCCATTTTGAAGATTGAGCAACTTTACATTGCCAAACTTGTCCAAATGCTCTCAAACTTGGTGCACATGCTAAGATGATGTAATTATGCATCTATGCCAAATGGCACAAGTTTTGGAGAAGCATAACTTGGTCTAAGTGCCCCAAAACCATTTCTGTTCAAATTCAAATTTGAACAACTCTACATTGTCAACTTTTTACCTGGGGCTTCAAACTTTGTGGGCTTGATCCTAACCCCAAATGATGAAACTACACCAAGTGGTGCATCAAGGGGAGATGATTAGCTTAACTCAAACATGGTGAAACCATTTCTGCTGATTTCTAGGGTTCACCAAAGTTACATTGGCAACTTTGCCCAAATGAGCTCTAATTTGGTGGAGGGGCCTAATTGTGTGTGACATTCCATCCTGTTAAGTCCCATGCCAATTGGAAGTCATTTGCCTCCCCAAAACCTGATCAAACACCTTTTGCCATTTTTCTTAAACCATTGTTTTGACCACTTTTTCTATTTCCCTTTACCTCAAATTCTTACCACAACTTCCTCTGATCATCTTCTACCCCTGGTAAATTCCCCATGTCCTCAGCTCAATGATTGGGGGGGGGGGGTGAAAACCCCATTTTTACTCTTGCGGACAGCAACACTCTTCTCCTCTTTCACCTCTCTCCTCACTCCTGTGGCTTCCAGAGCATCCAAGACCACCTCCCTATAGTTTACTACTCCCTCTACCCTCTGGACACCATTGGACACGCCCTGGACGCCAGGCAATGCCAATGGCAGCCAAAAGCATGATCTGGAGCACGCTACAGTGCTCTGGAGCACTGTAGCCGCACCCCCATCCCAATGCCCCGACAGCCTCGGGCCTCTCCAGCATGTCCCCGAGGTTGCCTCGACGTCTAGGACACGGCACGTCACCGGTCCCCGCCTGGCCCTCTCTCCTCTTCCCTCTGTGAAGCTCGCCCGTGCGCGCCCTGGACCGCGCTCACGGTGCACCACGGCCGTAGCTATTTAAGCCTTCCCCCGAGCACTCCCTTGCCTCTTCTGGACCCTCCTCTCTCCCGTGCATCTCCTAGACATGCCCCCTCTCCCCCTAGTGCTCTCTTTCCCTCTCCATGGCCACCATGGTCGCCGTCGGCCTCTGCCCGACATTGGTGAACCGGAGCCTCTCCTCATCTTCTTTGGCCACTAGGAGAACCGCAGCAGACCGGCGGAGCTCTACCACTCTTTTTCTCCTGCTCTGGTGTCGTGTGGCGCCGCAACCATCTTCTCCCGAAGCTTTGTCCGCCGGCGTCAGGGTCACCGTCACCCTGGACCTCCCCAGCCTGCGTGGGGGCCATAGATGGGCGCGGCTCGGCCTCCCGAATCTGCCGGTACGCCGGACGTCGTCGGGGACGGCCGTAGTCGCCGGCACGGGAGTCAACCAAGTGCCGGACCCGTCAGTCTCCACGGACGCAAGGAGCACGCCACGCCTCCCTGCAACCTCTCATACGGGTGCGGCTAGGCCCCGCGGCTCTGTTCCCACCGCAGGTCGGCGCCGGCAGGCTGAGCAGCGACGGCGGCGAGCAAGGCCGTTGCCCTCTGCCTGGCGTCGCGAGGTAGGAGACGACGAAGGGCAGAGGAGGCGCCTGCATGCGGGACCTGCCCGTCAGCGACCGGTGCGCCAGGGCCACGCTGGCAAGTGAAAACGGGTTCGGCCAACTCCGCTTTCCCGCAGCGGTGGCGCCTTACCTGAATCCGCCTTCGACGTGGCCTTCAGTGGCGCGCACGAGGAGCTGAGCCGGCCCAATGCGCTGCACAACTATGCCGCGCCCAGTACGCAGTATAGGTATAGCCCCCCTTCCTTTGTCTTTTCATCTTTCTAGAAATATTGTATAATCCATAAATAAATCATTTGAACTCCAAATTTGGTGATTCAAATTTCCAGTGACTCCATAAATAATGCTCTATCACATGGTGCAACATGCACATTTTTCCAGAATGATTTCCTTCACAAATAATTATCAAATGCCATTATTTCATTTTCTGTGATGAACTTTAGAAAATCACAGAGAGCTCAGTTTTGATCCAAATGCAGTGATTCAAATTCCTAGGTGCTTGTCATATCCCAACTTAGTTTTGGAACATTTTTATTAATACTTTCTGTACCCCACCAAATTATGAGCCATTTCTTCATATTTATCAACTTTGCAAAATCCTAGGAAATTCACTTGAATTCCAAATCCAGTGAAACCAACTCCTAGATGCTTCTAAAATCATGAATTGTTGATGGGTGCCTTTGCTCATCATTCAAGAATGTATTTCTGTACACTTCTTTCAAATCCATTAAACCCTTGATTCCATCATATTGAAATGTTCCAAACTATCCATTGATCCAATGCCTATGAAAACACCTTGGTCATTTCTAATATGACCAGAGGTATCCTAGAAAAGTCCAACTCCTATTTTTAGAGCACTTTTATTTTTGCCTTGTTGTGTTGCTTATTATGATTGTTTCCATCGTTAGTTGACGAAATAAACGGAGTACTCGGAGATGGACTAGAAGGTTTGAAGACTCGGAAGGACAAGGCAAGCAGCCCTTTGACCATGTTCGAGAAACCTTTTTATGCATATCTCATAGCACCTTATTATCAATGCATCGGAATCATGTTGAGGTGGAGACCACTTTGGTTGCTACCTTTTTAACTTTGCTACTGAACTTGCATCAAACATGACCCTACCTTCCTATGAGGGTTATGTGGGTGGGAGTAGATAGATGTATGCTATAGTAGTTGGCTACGCAAAATGGGTCAGGGTTATGCATTGAGTGAAACAAGTGTGGTTTGACATACTTGCAAATAACCCAGTGGGTGCCACTAATGACCCTGGGAGTTGATGAGAAACTAGGGCACTACTTGGTGAAGAAGTAGTGTGCCGAGGCTTGATGAGAGTGTTGTTTACAGAGATGGATTAGATTTATGTGTGACTACCGTCCCAACCAAACATGCGAAACCACTCTACCCTTATATGGGAAAGGGCATTATTGATTACCTAGGTCGATAATAGCATGGTGCCCGCATTACTAGTGACGGGGGTGACATGAGGTCACTCTCAGGACGGGGTCGTGCTTGGATAGGCGGCCATGACTGTTTTCACAGGGCACCGAACACATCGTTGGTACCCCGTGTCAGTGGTATGAGATGAATATGGGAGCAAGGCTCCACAATCTTTAAGATGTGAAATGTTTGGCATGGGGCTGTTACCAATAGAGTGGACTCTGTGTTAGTGTCGTCCAAGGAAAGATAGTGATCGGGTGCTTACCCCGGGTACTTGAGGTACCGCGGGTCGTGGATGTCACGGAAGTTCCCCGGATCTTGTGGGTAAAGTGTGCAACCTCTGCAGAGTGTCAAACTATTCGAATAGCTGTGTCCGCGGTCAAGGACAGTTGGGTGGTGCTACGTAGACTATGTCCATAAGTTTCTGGAAAACAACACGGTTCAGAGATATTGATGATGTGATTCCTGAGGAAGTCACAATGAGCTTGAGCATGAGTTGATTACAACTCTTTCTCGATAATGATGTGTGTGACCTCCTGATACTTGTTGCAGACACATGCATGTCCATGTTATATGTTGATCATACTTGCATATGAAAAACCGGCTTTCCGCAAAACTGCCAATTTAGCAGTAGAGCTTTGCATAATTATTCTGTCATCACACTTGGGTTGCTTGCAAGTACATTCAAAGTACTCATTGGCTTGCCACTGGTTATTTTATTGGCCAGGCATGAGAGAACAGGTTATGATGAAGATTTCTTGGTGACGAGCATGCGAGCTAGGACGCTTCCCAGTCAGAATGCCTGTAGGGTTAAGGCAGATGGCATGGGTCCAAGTTGTTATTGAAGATTTCCGCTGCGATGATGTACTCAAGACTTGACCATAATGGTCCTATTTGTGTAATACGGTATGTATGGATGTAAGACTCTTGTTATTCAGCTTCTGTGTGTTCAGTGAGCATTGATCTCTGGGATCACTGTACACGTGCATTCGGTGATCACGACTTATTTGTCGGGGCCCCCACACCCCAATGGTTAACTGTGTTAACCGCCGGTACCCCTTTCTCTTTAGGCCCAGCACCCCTCCACAATAGCCCACTAGCCCATCTAACTCACCTCCATGTTGTTCGCCGTCGGATCATGATCGTGTGGGCGAAAACCGCACCTCAATAGCCCTCTCCTAGCTCCCTCTGCCTATAAAAACACCCCCTCCTCAAAATCCAGGTAATATAACCCTAGACCCACTCCTCCGCGCCGCCGGACACGTCCGCCGATGGCCGGACGCGTCCAGCCGCCGCCAGCCGGAGCCCGGGTCGGGCCCGCTCAGGCCCGCGCGTGCCCGCCGCTCGCCCGATCTCCGCCGCTGAGCTCGCCCCGCCGCCTCGTGCCCCCACCGCCGACTTCGCCGCCGCATCGCTGCCGCCTCACATTGCCACCGCCGCTCCACTGCGGCCTCGCGCCGCGCCACCGCACCGCCGCCGTCGCCTCGCCGCAACCCTGCCGCCGGTCGTCGCTGCCGGCCCCGTCTCCGGCGAGATCCGGTGGAAGTAAGATCAGATCCACCACTCCCCCAACCAAACACCTACACCGTCCCGGATTTCTCTGTCTCGGGTCCTCCTCGTCCCGTTTTTGCGGGGGCAATTTCCACTAAGTCCCTGTTTTGCAACATTTTGATGCTATGTTTGAGTGATCATAACTTTGTGCATGTTTATTCGTTTGGAGCGTGTAATATGTCAAAATGTTCATCCTTCTGTGCTCTACATGATGGTCTGCTTTGCATTCATGTTAGTTTGAATTTTGCCATGTTGATACCTATTGCAAAAGTGCATGTTGCTGTTCAATGCGGAAAACTAATATAACTTGCTCTTTTGTTTTTTTTCGTATCATTCTGTGTGATCTTCTTTTGAGCATCATGTCAACATGTTTTAGGATCACAATCATGACATATTTGCAATGGTGTAATCCACTTTTCATGATATGCCTTGTGGTGAGTGCAAGAAGCTTGCAAAGTGATATACTCGCTGTTTTCTGTTTTCTGAGACTTAGCAAATTCAGCTAAGTCTAAAACTGTTATATTATCATGCCATGTTTGCTTGATGCTAGCCTCAAATCTATGCATAGTTAGAGATGTACAGTGAGCATGTTTTGAAGACCATGTTATGATCTATCCATCGATGTCCTTTTTTGCAATTATAGGTTTCTGTAGCATGTCTCTTTCTTGCTCTCAATTTGTCATCATGATAAATCTGTCAGCCTGTCAACAGCATGTTCCATTTGGCAATGCTCATTGTAATCAATCCATGCATCTTATGGAGTTTTCCCCATGGAGTTATTGGAATTATGCCATGCCTAATACATGTGCATGACCTTTGCATGTTTATTAGAATTGATATGCCTGATGTTATGTGCCTCCAAAGTCAGCATCATGATGTTGTTGTTTGCATTCCCAGATTTTCACCAAGTCTGAGAATCTGATATATCATGTTTGCATCTTATTTTGATGAATGCCATGAACATGCTACTCCTATGTATATGCCATGTTGTTTTCTTTGAGATTCATGTTATGGAATAGCCTACCATGCTTTTGTTTGCCATGTTCTTGCACCGTAGCATATTTGTTTCATGCCTCCAACAAGTCATAATCTGTGATATAAAGTGGCTTGTTGCATTGATCATCTTGGTTTATTGTTGATGCCTATCAACCTGATCCTTGATGATATTTGAAGCATGTAATATGCACTTTGGGTGCATATCATGTTTGTGCCTATCTTGTACGTGTAGCATGTTGTTTTGATGCTTGTAAGATGCCTAGTTGCTGTTTTGGACAGCTTGTCCTTTAGTCTTGTTTCGTGTGTATATGTTGAACCGTGGCTCCGCTTCGAGCATGCTCTATATGAAATTTGCTTGGCTTTGCATGTAGATGCATCATGTTATGTTGCATCCATATTTTAGTGTTGTGCTTCATGTTTGAATGCATTTTGCTTCAATGCCATGTTTGACTTGTTTTCATCATATCTTCTAGGTCGTAGCTCCGAATTAAATGAACTTTATATGTAACTTGACTAGAAAATCATTTAGATCATCATAGTGCATGTTAACTTGTTGTTTAACAACTTCAACTTAATGTTTTTTCATATCTGGACCAATTTTGAAATTTGTATATGAGGACATACCAGAATTGTTATATGTTGTTTCCGGCCTCATTTAAACTTGCTTTGTTGTGTGGTCTTGTATGCATTATCTCTTGCCATGGTAGCACCATGTAGCTTGTCATGCATCATACTTGGTTGAACATCATGTCTTGTTTATGTGTTGTGTGTTTACCATGTTGTTGGCTTCTTCTCGTTAGTTCCTGTTTCGTTGCGATCGTGAGGATTCGTTCAACTACGCTTGCTCGTCTACGTGGCTTCATCTTTTTCATGGACTCTTTCTTCTTCCTAGCGGGATCTCAGGAAAGATGACCATCACCATGGCTCTTATTACTATCCTTTCTATGCTAGTTGTCTCGATGCTATCGTTATATGTCGCGCTACCCACAACTTGTTTATCAAGCCTCCCAATATGCCATGAGACAACCTCTAAACTTTTCCACTGTCCCAACAAACCGTTGTTTGGCTATGCTACCGCTTTGCTCAGCCCCTCTTATAGCGTTGCTAGTTGTAGGTGCACTTGCAAGTTGTTCCATGTTGGAATGTGGACATGTTGGAATATCACAATATCTCTTATGTTAATTAATGCACATATATAGTTGGTAAAGGGTGGAAGGCTCGGCCTTTTTCCTGGTGTTTTGTTCCAATCTCCAGTGTTATGTTCCTTGATATTGCGTTCCTAATACGATTGGGGTTTATGGGCCTCCCCTCAATAATTCGCTCTATTTAAAGCTTTTCCAGCAAGGCCCAACCTTGGTTTTACCATTTGCCTAATAACAAAAACTTGCATAAGGACCAGACAACACCCAAGGACTCTTAATCCACCCCCAGGCCAGTGCTCCTCATGAGTGTTGGTCCAAACATGTCAACCGCCGGTGACCGCCAGGGGTAATTCTGGACTTGGCCTACCGGAAGTTTGGAAAATTTGATCATGGCCTAAGATGAGATACGCGCGGCTCTTATCAAGGTGTTGACACGTCGGGAGGTCTTGCTGGATTAGTTTTACCATTTTTTAAATATCTTGAGCACGAGATTCCGAGGACACTCGGGTCTTCCCAATTTTGGAGTTGTACCTCCGCTGATCGTGAGAGCTTGTGATGGGCTAAGTTGGGAGACCCCTACAGGGTTATGAACTTTCGAAAGTCGTGCCCGTGGTTATGTGGCAGATGGAATTTTTTTAATATCCGGTTGTAGAGAACTTGGCACTAGACCAGAAATAAAATACATCAACCGCGTGAGTAACCGTGATCGTCCCTCTTCATTTCGAGAAGAGAACATGGTGGGGTTATGTTTGACGCGTAGGTAGTTCAGAATCACTTATTGATCATTACTAGTTGCGACCGTTTGCGTAGCTTCTCATCTTCTCCGGAATCATAAGTTAGCCACCATACAATGCTTAGCCGCTGGTGCAACCTCACCACTTATCCTTGCCATACCCATTAAGATTTGCTAGTCTTGATACCCATGGTAATGGGATTGTTGAGTCCTCGTGGCTCACAGATACTACAACAACAGTTGCAGGTACATTTTTCCGATGACTTGACATGAGATCGATGTTTAGTTGAGTTGGAGTTCTTCTTCTTTTTTGTCGTTAGTCTTGGGATAGGTTCTTCGTCGCCAACCTGGGATAGCAGGATGGATGTTGTTGTGCTTTTCATGTTTTTATCATCCGTAGTCGGATATGTCGTGTATAATGTGTTGTATTCTTGTGGCTATTGTATGACTTGAATGTACCCCCATCTATTTATGTAATGGTACGATGTAATGATATCCATCTGGCTAAGTGGCCGAAATGTGGTTGTGCCCCAATCACGAGTTTATCACGTGATCAGAATCACATCTTGGGCGTGACAGATCTGTCTCTGAATCCTTCTCCGAGGAGCTATCTGTAACCAGCAAGATATCTGCTTCAGCAGATAGCATTGTCTGCTCTAAGGATCTTGTTTTCACTCCAGATTTTTGCATCACCAATTCAAATGGCTGATGCATAGGAAGAGTACAAAAATTGTCGGCAAATAGAGTACGTAATACAAAAAAAAGGATGGCATGATATAATTCACATATATTAAGCTTGGCTAAACAGCATGGCATTGCATAATTCACATATATAATGCCTTGCGACAAGATAGCATTGCATAATTCACATATATAATGTCTTGAAACAAGATGGTATTGCGTAATTCACATATATGGCAACTAGACACTAAACAGGTGGAATTCACACAAATCATGTCTAAACTAAGCAAATAACATGGCAATGCAAGACACCATATGCACAATATGAGCAATATAACCCTGCCAAGTTAGAGCATGCACCTCAGGGGGAATAGGATTGGTCATCTGTCTCTAAATCCTCCTTTGAGGAGCTATCCGTAACCAGCAAGACATACGCTTTGTCAGATAGCTTTGACTGCTCTAAAGACCTTGTTTTCACTCCATATTTTTTCCATGATCATGTCGAATGGTTGACGCACATGAAGAGTAATTGAATGTACTAATATTGTTGGCAAATTTATTACGTAATAAAAAAGGATGGCATGATATAATTCACATATAAGATGACTGGCTAACCAGGATGGCATTGCAAAATTCACATATATGATGTCTGGTTAAACAAGATGGCATTGCATGATTCACATATATGATATAGAAACTAAACATATGGCATTCACACAATAGATGTCTAAATTAAGCGGATGACATATTTTATGTGTAAAGTAAGCAATGCAAGGCACCATATGCATGATATGACCAACATCGGCATGCCAAGTTAGAGCAAAAGACCTGAGGGGTTAAATAGGAGTGGTCTGCTCCCTCTGAATCCCCCTCTGAATAGTTATCTTCCTCTTGATTACAGTCTGGAATGGGGGGAATGGGTTGCTTTTGTGCCCACCATGGAACGGCATTTGCATGAAATATTATTGCCATGCAAGGCTCGTTTCTTTTACTCTACGTGTTCAGTACCATTGTGTACAATAACTGACATGCATAGGAATAAAACATAGTGACATTATGTAAGGAGTGCATACTATGGATAGACCCAAAACCATTGATAGCAGGCAGATAATAGCTTCAGTTAAAAGAGACAGATAATGGCTCCTTTAATGTTTGTTTCCACCCAACATGAAACTCACAGTAGACACATGAGATTATTCAGATAGTAGATAGATAGTATTGATTGCTGCCCAAATATGTACCCCAGAACCATTTAAAAACTCAAGTTTAAGCATTAGTTTGGACCTGATTCAGAGTCTAATCGGTGAACAGGATGATAAAGTAGCATGTCATCATGTTAAGCGATGCATAACGTAAGTAGACACGAAAGAGTGCGACCTCTCTTGCAAACCCATGTAGTCCTCGAGGTCCTCTGCTCAGTTGATGATCCTAATGTGGCTGTCGTGGCTACCGGCGGCGAGGAAGAAGATCTGAGGCAGCGAAAGATAGTCTGGAGGGCGGATCCTAGCTGTGGTGAACCCTTCCATCGTTGGAGCAGCTGAGCTGGGGTGGACCACACCGCAGGAGGAGCGGGACAAACCACACAAGGTTTTCTTTGACACATATCTGTAACAGAAGTAATTATGTAAGGGCTTGTTTGAATTGGAGGATTGTAACAATGCAGGGATAGGAAATACACAGGAATAGGATAGGAATGCACGTGCAAAACAGAGAATTTAAAAACACAAGAATTCTATCAATCTGGGTGTTTGGTTCACAAGAATTGCAAGATCACAGGAATGCAAAGAAGCATGGTGAAATTTAAGTCAAACCACAATAAAATGTAAAGTTATAATGCTATTACGCTACTATCTCATAGTCTTGTGCTTCATGAATAAGAATATGAAAAGGAGGGCAAGTCGATATTAAAATTCCTACAGTTTTTCTATCAAGGAGACACTAAAGGAACAAATCCTACAGTTTTCCTTTGATCCATTCATTTGAACCAAATGCATCAATAGTAGTAACATAGGAAACTTTCCAATTCCTATGTTTTCCTTCATTTTTCCTTTCAAGCACTAGTGATTCTAGTAGGCAGGCTTGAACAGGGAAAAACCTACACTCCAACAATGTTTTTTGCTACTTCTACTACTTTGGACCCAGGCCACTACCCTACTAGCTCAACTCCCAGGCCCATCTAGAAATGCACAGCCTAAATGCTTAGAAATAATTATGGCTTCCAAGAGAGTCCACCACGGATAGCTTGGTATCCTGGTACGTCATTGCTTGTTATATAGGACATGTAGAGTAAAAAAGCGATGCAGCAATTGTACAAACTCTTTGGCGAAGCCATGTCGTTCTCAGCATCATTGGGTTGCTCGCTGAGGATGTTGCGGGTGATGTGGCAGTTGGAGGAGGGTAAGAAGATATTAGGCGCCTGGGGATGTCGGGTGGGTGGCGGACGGACGAGGGTGTCGGGCTTCGTGGGTTTTCGCTGCCTAGGTGTTCGAATGGGGGCGGCGGAGGGGATGAGAGGGGGGAATAATGGCTTAGGGACGCGTTTGTCCGAAATGTGGGGTAAGTTATGAAAATACCCCCCACCAATTTGAACTAGGTGGTTCTTTCGGTTCAGGGGGTGTCATGATAATTTCGTGCATCGGTATTTCGCAGGAGGTGGGAGTTTTCGCGTGCGTTGTAATTTTGGGATGACAATGCGCGGGTTGAGATGGAGGGACTTTCCCAAGCACAACAATACAAAGAGTTAGCTTCAAATTTCGGGACAACAAGCCGCGGGTTGAAGAGGCGGGAGTTTCTCAGCACGATTGATTGAGATGCTAGCTTGAAATTTTGGCATAACAAGGTGTGGCCTGAAATTTCGGGAGAACTAGCTTAACGTGTACGAAAAAACAATCCGCACCTCACTAGAGAGAGCCATGTCATGTTTTACTATATTACTAGAAATGCATTCAAATACAACAACAAAAAACTAAAAAAATTGGGACAACAAGCTTAACGTGTTTAACACGAGCAACACATAGACAGAATGTGTTTAGCACGTGCAAAACACAAACACACACACATACACACACCATTTAGACTAGTAAGGTACACGTGCTTTGCATGCATGAGATTTGGTAAGGAAATTATGAATAAATACCACATTATAGCATGTAAGCTTTGAGCCATATATATGCATGATGTAGATGTTCATTTAATTCTTATAGTTCATCTCATTCAAAATCAATTAGCTTTTATCAAAAAGCTAATCTATTTTAAGATTCATGGAATTATACATTGAAAAGCACAAAGTAAAAATAAATAATGGCGATTCATCTAGGGAAAAAATCGGCAATTATGATACTGAAGATTCTACAAGAGAGGAGAAATGCTTCTGTTTTGAGGTTTGTGCATTCTGCTTAAGTTCAACCATGGAGTCTTCTAGATTGTACATGTGGCGGAATTTGGTGCAATACAGATGATATCCAACAGCCAGTAGTGCTCGGATTTGCCACCACTGCACCATCAGATTGGTTTCATCCAACGACCATCTTTGAAACCTTATTTGCACACTATATAGGGGCATAGATATGTGATGCGAAAGCCACCCATCATCTCCAATCTGAGCAGTGTGTCTATTTGTGGATGCAACGTGGCCAAACGATGCCTGCGATCTGTATCTCAAATTCAAATTAGTTTGACATTGTTCAATGTGTATACAGTATAGCATGGTCGTTTCCAAACCACACCACACATATCTGAGTTATATTCATGCATGCATGGGTTTCAAACATCATGATCTCTTATTCAAATATTTGAATTCAAATTTACATTGATTATGACCTCACCTACTAGTCTTTTACACCTACACAGTCATCTTCTCATTGTAATTGTACCACTAACTTTCTCTCGTGTATGCATGTACACACACTACCACTCAGCATTATCCACCGCACACATGCAATCTTTTTCTTCAGGTCACTCTCCCATGCATGCACCCCCCCCCCCTCTTCATCACTTCGGGCATTCTTTATCTCTCACATGCATGCGCAAGAATCGATGTTCCTCTATGTGTGTAAATATATAGCTAGGTCTTTTCTAGTTTTCCACACAAACCGATCGATCTATATATCTAGTCAGGTCTCACCCTATTTCCCATGTACACATCGATCAATATATACCTCTATATATAAGACTACATAGCTAATAAACCTACGTTATCTATACATCGTCTCCCTCTCATAGTCCATGCCTTCCGCTTCATCTCTCAAACGCGTGCACAGTGGCGAAGGCAGGGGCAGTAAGGGCCCTGGCCCCCCTAACATCACTATATATTGAGGCTAATATGAATGTGATCCGTAGATCAATTGTTGGTAAAATGGTTTAAGTTGTTGACTTGGCCCTCCCCGTAAAGGATTAGCAATGCTTGGCCCCCTAGCTCATTTATTTTTCATGGCTCCACCACTGCGCGCAACCGCACACGTTCTCACCCCTTCTCTTTAAATATCGATCTCGCACTTGTGCACTCATTCATAGTCTCCCTCCTCTTGGCCCCTCGCACCATCTTCGAACCCCCCCCCATGTCCCAGTGCTTGTACGCTCGTAGAGCTCTTCCCTCTATATGTCTCTATTGATATCTCGTGCGATCGACCCCTCCCCTCCCTTCTCGTATATCACCCCGGCCCCATGCACATACATTTATGTATATAAGCCTCTCCTTCACACAAATTGCATTGACACGTATTCCCTCATCATATCTTAGTATCTCTCACACACACGGACACGTGTGCGAAAGAGAAGAGGTACACACACGCACTCGATCCCGCATACAAACGCGGGGGTGCACGGTAGAGCACATTTCTAACAAAAATGAGCGTGTAGAAAGGCCTTAGATGATGTGCCACTAGTCTATATCTATACCTCTGTATCTATATTTATATCTATAATCTATACCCCTATGTAGTGTGCGAATAAATTTAATAGAAGGTCGTTGGATGAAGCCAATCCGACGGTGAACTGATGGCAAATCCGAGCACTACTGGTCGTTGGATATCATCTACATTGCACCAGATTCCGCCAAATGTACAATCTAGAAGTCTCCATGGTTGAACTTAAGCATAATGCACAAACCTCAAAGCACAAGTACTTCTCCTTTGTTCTAGAATATTCCGTATCATAATTGCCCAAACTTTTTTTCTAGTTGAATTCCCATTTTTTTACTTTATGCTTTACAACGCACAATTCCATGAATCATAAAATAGATTAACTTTTTTATAAAAACTAACTGATTTTGAATGAGATGAACTATACGAATTAAATGGACGTCTACATCATGCATATATGATGCAAAGCTTACATTATATAGTGTGGTACTTATTAATAATTTGGTTGCCAAATCTCATGCATGACATGCACGTGTACGTTACAAGTAATTCCAGGAGGTGCAAAAACACGTAAATTAGAATTCCAATGGCATGCTACACAGTGTTTCTCCCTATTTCAGTTAATATATTATGATTAAAATGATGTGGGGCCATCCATGAAGCCACATGGCACATATGGAGGCGTTGTCGTGACCTCCTTGCGTGGATTGATCACAATGATGTGCTGCTGGTTCCAGATCGTCCTCTCTCATGCACACTGGCAGTACGTCCACGAAGCGAAGATGTGCACACATGCACTCATTCCCTCGCACGCACACGCCGGTACACGGTGGGATGCATTTTTGTATGAATATCCATCCCATGTGATAATTGGACGTGTGTAAAGTCGTTCACTTCATTGATAGTCAATTAATAGAGTGGACGTGAGGGAGGAAGTAGTTGAGAATAACTAATCTAGTGCGTGCATGCAAGTACTTAAATCATGGGTTGCTACTTCCATTGGTCTCCTTCGTATTTTGTGCCAATTTTGACCATAATTTTAAGGTACACAATATATATGCATGTCATAAAAATTAATGTAATCGGAAACTATGTTCAAATGAGATTACAATGATATAATTTTTGGTGACATGCATTAACATTTTCTTAGTTAAATTTTTGGTTAAAATTGGCATAAAATAAAAAGGGGGCTGATAAACCAGGACGTGGGCAGCATGATCAATTTTTCCCTGGGTTACTGTTGGTGGCATTTGTATTTAAATATTGACGGAGTGGAGTACTATTCTTTATCTTAGCCTCGTAGGGCTCTCCCAACGCCTACGCTCGCCTCCCTGCCTCGCCCACTGGATCCTGCCATGGATAATCCCTTAGATCTCAGGATCCATTGTGTTTCAGAGGGGATCCACAAGCAGAAGCCACAACCAGAAGTCTCCATTGCGTAATTCTTATGGTTGGTCGCACCAACAGACGATCGATCAGACCCGTGACACGCATTGTCTTGGTCTGACATGTACGACCAGTTACATCACTGACTTGTACGACCGCATTTGAGCAGTACTACTTGAATTACGTGCTCCAGGAAACTCATCAGGAGCCGTTTCAGGCCTCAACCATCAATTAATATTTAGCTTGTTCCCATCACATTCCAAAGTAGTACTACCATGCTATAATTAAGTGCAAACCTACTCACACCTAGTTTGTATCAAACCTGATCGTGTTCCCACTATGCAGGTTTTAGTACTAGTGTAGTACTAGGCTACAAAAAGGGGAACTATACCTAGCCGAAAATCACTCCACCTTCCTCCTCATAAGTCTTTCTTGTTCGTCCGTCCTTGCCATGGCCGGTGTGCAGATCTCTAGGTCGAGAACTACTCGTAGCAATGGAGTGGCGACCAAGGCCGGAGAAAAAAGGGCTCGCCGCCTCGCAGAGACCTCGAAAGATAACTCATGGGAAGGCGAGGGCTCCCAGGAGCGTCCTAGCCGCGGAGGCGAACATGTCAAGCTAGCGGTGTTGAAGTCGTTATCCCTCGGCGATATGCCCGATCAGCTCAATAAGCAGAAGGAGTTCATCGACGGCTTGGTGGAGCTGCTAAAGGAGAGCCTTGACAACATGCTCGCTAAGCTCAATAAGCGGGAGGAGTTGACCGCCGGCTTGATGATGTAGCTGAAGGAGAGCATTGCCTCGGGTAAGAAGGCGACCGGAAAAATCCTACAACTTCAGGAGGACAATGTGAAGCTCCACCACGAGCTTGAGCTGCTCGAGGAGGAGAACGCCGGTTAGAAGGGGCTGCATGAGAAGAGTAGTTCCTCCGTGAAGATGTTGCACACCCTCGTCAAGGAAAAGAAGGAGGAGTTGGTGAAGCTCCGCATCGAGCACCTCGCTGCTATCAAGGTACTGTCACATCCCTAGTTCTGGTAATGCTTAGTGCTAGCATCTTGTGTTGCATCATGTTTAAGTTTCAACTAAATTTGAAATGTGGAATGACCAAACCCTAGCACCAAATGAATTCAAATAGGCTCAAATAAAATCACTTTCAATGAACCCAAAATGCCCTTTGAAATTTTTCATGATTTCTGATAAAGGTGAAACCCCTGCCAAAAATGATGAACATATTTCTAGGTCATTCCTGGATTTTTGAATTAAATCATATTGTGTTTGACTTTCGGCATTTAAGCACTATAAATAATTTAAATGCTCAAATAATGTTCGAACTATTTGCGGGCCACTAAAATAATTCAGAAAGTGCTCATGAATATTTTCAGGATTTATAAAATTGATTTGGTTTTTAAAATTGGATAAAAAACAAACTGCAAATAAGAAAATAGAAACAAATAAGAGAGAGAGAAGGACTCACCTGGGCCACTTACCTGGCCTGGCACTGTGCCGGCCCAGCCCACTTGCGCCTGCCAGTCGTCTTCTCCACCATGCCAGGAGGACAGCGCGCGTGGCAGACGCGCACGAGCACGTGCCTCTCCAGCTCCTGCTTGCCGCCGAGGGCATGGAGGCCTCCACGAGTGCCACGCCACCTCCCCGACCCGCACTCACTCTCCCTGGACCCCTTTCCCCTCCTCTGATCTTCCCCAGCACCACCGAGTGAGCCCGTCGCCGCCGTTCACTGCAAACCGCATCCACCGAGCTTCCCTCACCCTCTTCCTTGTCCAACGGGACCGCCTCGACGCCGCGGAGCACCAAGACTAAACACACGCCCGCGAGACACCTGAAACGTCGCCATCTTCTTTGTCTTCCTCGTCGGCCATCGGAGATCATCGGCTACGGAGCATTCCCAAGCCCACCATCCAGCTTTTGCGACTCCCAGTGAGCACCTGCTCCGAATCCCCCTCCTCCCCCCTTCGATATCAAGCTCTAACTAGCCCCATCACCGAGCCCGAGAACCCCTTGCCGCCGGCCATGTCGCTGCCGTCGTTCTAGCCACCGCCGCTCGTGTCTGAGCTCACCACTACACTTAGTGCACCCCTGCGCATCAAAATTGGCCACCCGTTGCTTCTGCCGTGCGCTGCAATGTCGTTTCCGCCGTAGTCCGAACTCGGGCCACCGCCCAACTCGCCGTCGCCGCTATTACACGCCACCCCAGCATTCGCCGCCCGTTCCACCGACTGCGTGCGAGAAGCAGCTCTTTGTAGAGCCTCCGCATGACCAGAACCATCGCCTGTGGGAGATTCCCGACGTGCTCCGCCATCTCGACACTCGCCGGCGGCGAGCCGCCGGCCTGTTTGAGCCGTTTGACCTGGGGTTTGAATCCCCTGGGTCATTGACATGTGGGGCCAGCCCTTAACTATATTTCTATATTGGGATTAAATTAGTGTTAATTAACCATGTTAATTAGCAGAGTCACTGACATGCGGGCCCTAGTGTCAGGTTTGACTTGGACTGCCATTGTTGACCTGCTGACATCACAGTGACGGAATGCTGACGCAATATTCCTTTTCTGGAATTAGTTTATTTTCTAAATATTCAGAAATTCCAGAAAAGGGGTTAAACATCAAAAAATCATAGAAAATCAACCATAACTCCAAATGAAATAATTTATATATGAAAAAATATCAGAAAACTCTAATGAATCTGTTTATGGTGTTTCCATGAATGTTTGAGCAACATATGCCTGCTGATGAAGTCAAATCAATTAAATGGCATTTGAATATTCACATGTGGATTTTGAATTTGAATCTTTGGTTCAAACCAACTTCATTTTAATTGTCGCTAGTTGCATTAGCTCAAACACACTCAAATTTCCATGTCATTATCATGCATCATATTGCTGCATTGCATTGATTGTGTTCTTTCTCTGTTGTCGGTGGTTGTTCCCCCTCAGTAGACGTATGTTTCGATGATGAGTTCGAAGACACAGATGAAGAGCTATGCTATCTTCCGAAGTGCCAGGCAAGCATAACCCCCTTGTTCATTCCGATACAATCCCACTCTCTAGCTCCTGCTCTCTTTTACTTCATTAGGACAACAACGTTTCAATTGTTACATGCTGCCGTAGTTGAACCCCTTTCCTCTGCATGACCTGTCATTGCCACAGTAAATAGATGAATCCCGCTAGCATGAGTAGGAGTTGTTTGAGCCCTGATGTTCCTACTCATTCATGCTTGTTTGTCATGCCTCCTATTGCTTAGAGTTGTGTCAGGTCTGATTCATCGAGGATGAATTGGAAAGTTGAGAACATGTCCTACTGTTGAGAGATAAGTGTGAGAACACGATTTGGTAAAGGTAGCGGTGAGAGGCCATGTAGGAGTACATGGTTGGTTGTCTCATTGAAACCGTCCTCAGGAACTGAGTTCTGTGTTTGTGATCCATGAACAGCTACTACCACACATTGGGATCCTTTATTGACTCTCTCGACTTTTTAACCGCCCATGTCCTCTATCCAGGAGTTGCAACTAGTTTCTGGTGTTTGTAGGTTGTGTTAGTAGTCTACCAAGTGGCACCCAGTACAGGTGGGCTTGGGACAGACTAGGCACCATGGCACGTTGTACCAAGCGTAGATCCATCCGGTGAGGTGGGCTGGAGAACCCTGTACACATCGTTTGGGGCCGTGAGCGACACCCCGGCCGGATCTCCTTGCGGATGGAACCTGAATAGGCGATAAACCTGGACTAGAGACTTGTGTGCTTAGTCAGGTCGTGGCCGACTCCCTCGCCAGGCTTCCGCTTGAAGGTTGTCGAGATACACGACGTGTACATGGTGGTTGGTGGTGAGAGCGTGTGTGAAGAAGTACACCCCTGCATGGTTAACATCATCTATTCAAATAGCCGCATGCGCGGTAAAGGACTTCTGGCTTGCCTGTACAGTTCATAGCCAAGTGAAAGTGGATACTCTAAAATGCACAAGATAAGCATGAGTGCTATGGATGGCCTTCTCGTAGGGAGACGGGAGCGGATCCATAGTGGTGTATTGATATGGTGAATATGTGGACTCGTGTCCGCCACCTCAAAAGAGTTACCAGTAGTCGTAGTACAGGATAGCCACTGAGTCAAAGCTGGCTTGCTGCAGTTAAACTCCACCACCCCTTTGTTGATATTGATGCATATGTAGCTAGTTCTGATGTAAGTCTTGCTGAGTACATTTGTACTCACGTTTGCTTAATTTATGTTTTTGCAGAGAGACTTCAGTCTCATAAGTGGTTCTGCGTGGACTTCGACGTTTAGCTTGTTACCTCAGCTACGATCTTGTACCCTCGGGAGGGTCTTGTAGATAGTCAGGCTTCACAGCCTTTTTCATTTGTAGTTGTCCCAGACATGTTATGCTTCCGTTGCTTGTATGCTCTGTATGTTGGGTCATGAGACCCATGTTTGTAGTATCTGGCTCCTCGAAGCCTAATGAATAAATACTTTGATTCATAGAGTTATGTTCTGATGTCATGTTGTATTTGCACATATCGTGCATCTTGTGTGTATGTTATTGAAATGCTTGGTATGTGTGGGATCCGACACCTAGTTGTTTACCCTTTGTAGCCTATCTTGTGGGGAAATGCCTCCTGGTGCTTCCACTGAGCCTTGGTAGCTTGCTACTGCTCCGGAACATATGGATTGACCGGCATGTGTCCTTCCTTGCTCCAGTATCTGTCCACTCTGGGGAAATGTCACGTGGTGTATGCCGGAGTCCTGTTAGCTTGCTACCGCCCGACAACACTCGATGCTGACCGACAAGTGCATTGTTGGGTCATGTATGCATGTCCCAGTAATTTAGCGCCACTTTTGGTTTATAACTAGTCATGTCAGCCCGGGTTCTCTGTCATATGGATGCTAGCGACACTATCATATATGTGAGCCAACATATGCAAACGATCTAGGGCCAGGTAAGGTGGCACCCGTTGGGATACCGTGCGTGAGGCCGCAAAGTGATATGATGTGTTACATGCTAGACCGGTGTGACTTAGGATTGGGGTCCCGACAGTGTGACTTAGGATCGGGGTCCCGGCAGCTTTGGTATTAGAGCCTTAGATCGGGGTCCCGGTAGGATTACCAAGCCAAACTATCCGAAGTTGAGTCTAGAAATTCTTTAGTTATATAAGGGAATTGATTGTGGAAGGGAACGTAAGGCTCTTTTTACTTCGTTACCCTTTGCCCTTTAGATCTGAGTCATCCTATTCTTTTCTATGGGGATTAATAACTAGGCTTGTCATCAAGCTATCAGGATCACGTTAATGGTGGATTCAA
Organism: Secale cereale; assembly: GCA_902687465.1. Taxonomy (NCBI): domain Eukaryota; kingdom Viridiplantae; phylum Streptophyta; class Magnoliopsida; order Poales; family Poaceae; genus Secale; species Secale cereale. The sequence continues at coordinate 383,678,160 of LR738710.1, read as the reverse complement.
CCCTCAGTTCAGTTCCTATTACTTATGTGTGTTAAACAGTTGGTCTCAAAACCTAGACATTATGGTGTTGATCGGTTATGCTACCCTTTTGCATGAACCTCGAAATCTTTTTGAGCATTACAGCTGTTATGCTGTCCGAGTCATCCCAGGTTTCTAAATATTTTGATGCATTTGCAAATCCCTTCTTCATGTTCCCGATGCTCCTTTGGGCCAGGTTAACCACACTAATTGCCGAGTTGAGGTACTATGTTGCCTCGGCATATATATTGGAGCTATTATTATGACCATAGGCGTCTTAGAGAATCACCCAGTAAACCAACCTTGTCTTGTGTTCTCAGTGTGATGATTCTAGCCATTATTATTGAGAGCATCATATGATGACATTTAGTTAGTAGGCATTCTATTCCTGGGTTCTTGAACCCAATATTCACCCTACTTACTTCATGTTGATAGTGTTCGCTAGTTCCTTTAGGATATTAGTAACCTTGTGGTAGTCCTTGAGGTCCGTGGTATATCATTCTTCCAAATACCATGAACCATCCTTGGTAGAAGTTCGTTTGAACAAAAGGATCACAACAAGAGTGCTCTTGATGAGTTATCCATTCCATTGTTCAAGATATCTTCCGATATGCCGATAAATCAGCCGATTTATCGCTTACCGTTGTCTGACCGATAAGATAAATCGGCCGATAAATCAGCCGATATAGCGATAAATCGGTCGATATGCCGATAAACTGACCGATTTACCCCTTATCATGGGTCGACCGATAAGTTCCCAATATGCGATATCCCCAACATTGATCCATTCTATGTTGTGATTCTGCCAATCCTAGCATTCAGCATGGGTTATCTGGAAGAACTATGTTGAGCCTTGCTCGACATGCAAATCCATGCATTCACAACTCAGAAAATCATATGTTCCTTTGAGTTGTTCCCTTTGTAACTATATTCAATATTCGTCTATTAGTTGATAGTTAGGATTCAAGGATATGTGTACATTCATGTTCATCGATGCATATTACTCTTGTGGTCCATCAAGCCATTCTATTTTGGAATGACTAGAAGAAACAAACTCCAGAACCTCATCCATTTCCAGGATTGGGTCAGAGTAGTTGTATTCCGCAGATCAGAATGCCAATCCAGCTTCTAGTCTGTTCTACATTGGAATATTACCATCTTCATGTCAAGAATGTCATGGTGATTGCACCACCTCCTATGAACTCTTGATACAGTGATACTTCTCGCCATCATTATTCACTCCATGGTTTTCCGTGTTATTATAACCAGAATACCGACAAGTGAGTTGTGATATGTGAAATCAATACTCCTAGCAACACCGTTGCTTGGTTGTTAATGGATGATAATATCATTCTTAGCTTGTTGGTTACTGAATCATCATTCTAAGATTGATCATGCTACCTAGTTCATTTTTGTTGTGCACTTTTCGATCAATGAGTTAGGATTGTATCAATCTCTCACTCTTCTGATCATATCGTATTGCCCTGAAAAGCAAGATTGTTCCCGAGTTTAATAACATATCGGTGGTTCGTGATTTTCCGAATACCTTCTCGGAAGTATTACCGGGTTGTTCCCTGACCGCTATGTTGAGTTCGTGATCATGTTGGTCTTTCTCTAAATCACCCTTTCTCCAAGAATACATGTTGGATACCCTTGAGCTAGTTGGTTAAGCTAAACAAAAACTGGAAGAGTTGTAAGATAAAAGCTTTGTCTAACTTAGTTCATTCTAAGGGGTATCTTTTGTGTGTGTGTGTGTGTGTGTTGAAGAAAGATGATATTTTCATAGATTGATCCTCGTGATCAGTTGTTGGATCCATTGTCTTATCTAATCTTTGATTTGAGTGTGGGCTATCCTCAAATCAAATCAGAACCAACGATGTTCGCAATGTTGTCTTACTCGTGGTTGATCCCTCGGGCATACACCATTACATCCTTTGGTCTGACCAATGCTATCATCGTGTTCACTAAATTGTGGAATTCCATCTATATGGAAGCTTGGATGGTTTGTTGTTGAGCCCATTGACAACGTTTTCATCTTGTCCATGATTCATGTTGAACATCTAAGTTAGTGTTGGAAACTTTTGAAAGCATTTTTTTCGTGCTAGCTCATGAAGTTTATGTTTTGATGGAAGATGTGACTTCCTCTAATTCACGTGCATATGATGCAAGTTGCCGCCGTGAATTTGAGAAAGTTTGTTTCGCTTCCTCAGGAACCATCCCAAGTCAGTCATGCACGTGCGAAGTATTCTATGGTTTGATAGGCTCGCTACCTCCATTCTAAATGAATCCCTAGCACACCAAGCCACCGTTTGATTTGTTCAAGGAAAAGAAGTTCTTAAGTGGTAATCCTTAAGGACCCAAAGGTACATGCACAGGAATTCGCTCTCCGCAATGATGGTTCCCAATCAGAACTCGGTAGTGTTTCGTTGTAAGACTACTATGTGGTCATGCTTGTCTTGGACAACGTGTTCACATTTATTTAGCAGAACCAGCTCATGTTTTGGAGCTTGCTATCGTAGTTCACTCCCCGAGAATCTGTCAACACCATCTCGTCAATTTGTGTTGCAAACTTTCATTTTACTTTCTAGATTTGATGAGTCTGGAATATCCTGACACCAACCAGATCTGAATCTATGGCAGAAATGATGGTTGGAACATTTTGACATTTGCATTTTGTTCCTAGCTTGCACCACCTGGTGCCAACTTTCCATGGGCTGCCCTTCTCAGCAATTGCTGTTCAGGATCATCTTCAAAAGTGGTCCTGCAAAGGGTCCCATCCATTTCCGATGATAAGCAAAAACAAGGTAGTCCATATCATCCATCCTAGTCCGACTATGTCATTCTTTGGAACTCCTTCAAATGATCGATTGTGATTGCCTCATGCTAGTATAGAGAGTTTCGGTGATCTTTGTATCAAAAGTAATTCTTTTTGCCACTTAGGGGAAATCCCACGAGTCACCTCCCTTAGGGTGCCCCGTTTTGGAATCATGGAAGTTAACCCCTCGCTACGTTGAGACCGTACACCATCTTACCCGAGCACGGAGTTGTTGCCTACCAAATTGAACCTTCGTCATCTGTTTATTTCCATCCCTCTCGATATGTGTTGTGTCTCAGCTCAAGAGGTGTTCCTACGTCTCGTTCCATGAGTTGATCGTCAATTGCTCGATCCTTGAGGAGATCGATTCTTCTAGAGTTACCCTTCCTTGTCGTTATAATGTTGAAAGGAATTCTCAGTGCAAGACGTCAAGACTAAGATGATGAATGGATCAACATCTTCGAGAAGGACAATTGGATCACGAAGATCATGTTAGCCTTGTGTCCCTTTGTCTTCTTACCTCACGTCTTGAATCTCGGGATGACATTCTTGTTTAGTGGGGCTGAGTTGTCACATCCCTAGTTCTGGTAATGCTTAGTTCTAGCATCTTGTGTTGTATCATGTTTAAGTTTCAACTAAACTTTTAATGGGGAATGACCAAACCCTAGCACCAAACGAATTCAAATAGGCTCAAATAAAATCACTTTCAATGAACCCAAAATGCCCTTTGAAAATGTTCATGATTTCCGATAAAGGTGAACACCCCTGCAAAAAATGATGAACATATTTCTAGGTCATTCCTGGATTTTTGAATTAAATCATATTGTATTTGAATTTGGGCATTTAAGCACTATAAATAATTTAAATGATCAAATAATGTTGGAACTATTTCTGGGCCACTGAAATAATTCAGAAAGGGCTCATGAATATTTTCAGGATTTATAAAATTGATTTGGTTTTTAAAACTGGATCAAAAACAAACTGCAAATTAGAAACAAAAGCAAATAAGAGAAAGAGAGAGCAGGACTCACCTCGGCCACTTACCTGGCCTGGTACTGTGCCGGCCGAGTCCACTGGCGCCTGCCAGTCGTCTTCTCCGCCGCTCCAGGAGGACAGCGCGCGTGGCCGACGCGCGCGAGCACTTGTCTCGCTAGCTCATGCTTGCCGCCGAGGGCCTCGAGGCCTCCACGAGTGCCACGCCACCTCCCCGACCCGCACTAACTCTGCCTGGACCCCTTTCGCCTTCCTCTACTCTTCCCCGCAGCACCACCGAGTGAGCCCGTCGCCGCCGTTCGCTGCCACCGCATCCACCGATCTCCCCCCGCCCTCTGCCTTGTCCAACGGGACCGCCTCGACGCTGCGGAGCACCAAGCCTAAGCACGTGCCCACGGGACGCCTGGAACATCGCCATCATATTCTTCTTCCTCGTCGGCCACCGGAGATCGCCGTCGTCAATTCACCAACTACGGAGCGTCCTCGAGCATGCCGTCCAGCTCCTGCGACTCCCAATGAGCACCTGCTCCAAATCCTCCTCCTCGCCCCTTCGATTTCAAGCTCTAACTAGCCCAATCTCCGAGCCGGAGAACCCCTCGCCGCCGGCCATGTCGCCGCCGTCGTTCAAGCCACCGCCGCTCGTGTCCGAGCTCACCACTGCACTCAGTGCACCCCTGCGCATCAAAATCGGCCACCCATTGCTCCTGTCGTGCGCTGCAACGTTGTTTCCGCCGCTCCCCAACTAGCTGTTGCTGCCGTTACACACCACCCCAGCACCCGCCACCCGTTCCATTGACTGCGTTCGAGCAGTAGCTCCTCGTAGAGCCTACCCACGCCCAGAACAATTGCCTGTGGGCGATTCCCGACGTGCTCCACCGTCTCGGCACTCGCCGGCGGCTAGCCGCTGACCTGTTTGACCCGTTTGACCTGGGGTTTGACTCCCTTGGGTCACTGACATGTGGGGGCAGCCCCTAGCTATTTTCTAGATTATGATTTAATTAGTGTTAATTAACCCTATTAATTAGCAGAGTCACTGACATGCGGGCCCTAGTGTCAAGTTCTTCTTGGACTGCCGCTGTTGACCAGCTGACATCAAAGTGACGCAATGCTGATGCAGTATTCCTTTTCTGGAATTATTTTGTTTTCTAAATATTCAGATATTCCAGAAAAGGGGTTAAACTTCAAAAAAAATCATAGATAATCAACCGTAACTCCAAATGAAATAATTTATATATGAAAAATTATCAGAAAACTCTAATGAATCTGTTTATGGCATTTCCATGCATGTTTGAGCAACATATGCCTACTGATCAGGTCAAATCAATTAAATGGCATTTGAATAATCACATGTGGAGTTTGAATTTGAATCTTTGGTTCGAACCAACTTCATTTAAATTGTTGCTAGTTGCATTAGCTCAAACACACTCATTTTTCCATGTCATGATCATGCATCATATTGCTGCATTGCATTGATTGTGTTCTTACTCTGTTGCTGGTGGTTGTTCCCCCTCAGTAGACGTATGTTCTCACGATGAGTTCGATGACACAGCTGAAGAGCTATACGATCTTCAGAAGTGCCAGGCAAGCATAACCCCCTTGTTCATTATGATACAATCCCACTCTCTTGCTCCTGCTCTCTTTTACTGCATTAGGACAACAATGTTTCAATTGTTACATGATGCGGTAGTTGAACTCCTTTCCTCTACATGACCTGTCATTGCCATAGTAAATAGATGAAACCCACAAGCATGAGTAGGAGTTGTTTGAGCCCTGATGTGCCTACTCATTCATGCTTGTTTGTCATGCCTTCTATTGCTTATAGTTGTGTCAGGTATGATTCATTGGGGATGAATTGGAAAGTTGTGAACATGTCCTACTATTGAGAGCTAAGTGTGTGAACATGATTTGGTAAAGGTAGCGGTGAGAGGCCATGTAGGAGTACATGGTGGGTTCTCTTATTGAAACCGTCCTCAGGAACTGAGTTCTGTGTTTGTGATGTTGCAACTAGTTGTCCTCTGTCCAGGTGTTGTAACTAGTTTCTGGTGTTTGTACGTTGTGTTAGTAGTCTACCAAGTGGCACCCGGTACAGGTGGGCTTGGGACAGATTAGGCACCGTGGCACGGTGTACCAATCGTAGATCCATCCGGCGAGGTGGGCTTGGGAACCAAGTACACATCGTTTGGGGTCGTGAGCGACACCCCGGCCGTATCTCCTTGCGGATGGAACCCGAATAGGCGATAAACCTGGACTAGAGACTTGTGCGGTTAGTCAGGTCGTGGCCGACTCCCTCGCCAGGCTTCCGCTTGAAGGTTGCCTAGATACACGTGTACATGGTGGTAGGTGGCGAGAGCGTGTGTGAAGAAGTACACCCCTGCTGGGTTGACATCATCTATTCGAATAGCCGCGTCCACGGTAAAGAATTCTGGGTTGCCTGTACAGTTCATAGACAAGTGAAAGTGGATAAACTAAAGTGCGCAAGATAAGCGTGAGTGCTATGGACGGCCTTCTCGTTGGGAGACGGGACCGGATCCATAGTGGTGTATTGATATGGTGAATATGTGGACTCGTGCCCGCCACCTCAAAAGAGTTACCAGTAGTCGTAGTACAGGATAGCCACTGAGTCAAAGTTGGCTTGCTGCAGTTAAACTTCACCACCCCTTTGTTGAATTGATGCATATGCAGCTAGTTCTGATGTAAGTCTTGCTAAGTACATTTGTTCTCATGTTTGCTTAATTTATGTTTTTTTAGAGAGACTTCAGTCTCACTATTGGTTCCGCATGGACTTCGACATTTAGCTTGTTACCTCAGCTACGATCTTGTACCCTCGGGAGGGTCTTGTAGATAGTCAGGCTTCACAGCCATTTTCATTTGTAGTTGTCTATACCGAAACAAGTTATGCTTCCGTTGCTTGTATGCTATCTATGTTTGGTCATGAGACCCATGTTTGTAATATCTAGCTCGTCGGAGCCTAATGAATGAATACTTTGATTCATAGAGTTTTGTTGTGATGCCATGTTGTATTTGCACATACCGAGGATATTATGTGTATTTTATTGAAATGCTTGGTATGTGTGGGATCCGACACCTAGGTGTTTACGCTTGGTAGCCTATCTTATGGGGAAATGACTCCTAGTGCTTCCACTGAGCCTTGGTGTCTTGCTACAGCTCCGGAACACATTGATTGACCGGCATGTGTCCTTCATTGCTCCTATGTCCGTCCCCTCTGTGAAATGTCACAAAGTGTATACCGGAGTCCTGTTAGCTTGCTACAGCCCGGCAACACTCGTTGATGACCGACACGTGCATTGTTGGGTCATGTATGCATGTTCCTGTAATTTAGCGCCACTTTTGGTTTATAACTAGTCATGTCGGCCCGGGTTCTCTGTCATATGAATGCTAGCGACACTATCATATACGTGAGCCAAAATACGCAAACGGTCCCGGGCCAGGTAAGGTGGCACCCGTGGGGATACCGTGTGTGAGGCCGCAAAGTGATATGATGTGTTACATGCTAGACCGGTGTGACTTAGGATCGGGGTCCCGACAGGTACATAATGCCGTCGTGGAAGAGATGATGAAGGCTCGCATCAAGAAATCCCGTGTCATGGACAGAACGAAGAAGATGGCGGAGTAGACAAGCGAGGAGATGAAGGTCGTGGAGGCGATGAAGAAGAAGTTAGAATTCCATGGTCAACTCTTCATGAAGTAGAGAGCAGCGCCCCAGACTTGTGTCTGCGTCTTCCTTCCTTTTTTTGGGGGGGGGGGGGGGGG
>LR738710.1:383628409-383670488 GCA_902687465.1 Secale cereale | reverse complement strand
AATCTTCCTTCTTCTTTTGCTCTTGTGTTTCTTTTTTTCTTCGGATGTTTCGCCACATGTGTCACGTTCTCTACGAGGCACGAAGAGAACAATGGTATTCCCTCCAATTTAGTTCAGAAGTCCTGCATGTATACCTAGGTTGCCAATTTTATCACCGTAATATAAACTATATAACACAAAATGTATACCGTTTGAAAATAGCTTATATAAAGTTTACAATGGTATGTTTTTTTAATATATTAGTTCTATTAGGTTGGTCAAATTGACGACTTAGGGGTACGTGCACGCCTTGTAAACTGAGAGACGGAGTAACGATGAGCGGCGCCATGGGACCGCAATGTCGCACTGGCCTGTCGCGTTACATGCTCCTCCATCATACTAGTCCTACTCCAGTGGAAAGTAGTAGTATACTGCACCTTTCTTTGCTCCTCCTTGGGTTGTTGGCAACATTTATACGAGCAGTCAAATCACGAGGCCCCACCTTCTAACAGTAATGAGCCGTCAAATCACAAAGGCCCTCGCCTCTCGTGAAACCGACCAAGCGAGCTTGCCCCAACCTCTAGCCTTTTAAAAATACTTTTGTACAGTAGAATTATCGATGGATTGCACCATGGAGCAAAACTAACAAGATGAAATTAAAGAAAAAAGGTGGTACATATAGAGAGCGCTTGTCGCCAAATTATACCTATAGTACTATTAAAAATGCTAGTACGTGCTTACACGGGGTTCATACTGAAGAGTTAAAGTAACGAGAAGGAGCATAAGATAGTTGTGTTGGGGGCTCAGCACAACACACCCCTCAAATAAAACTAAGCACCCTGAAATTAAACTAACTAATCCAGTAGACACTGTATTAGACACTACCATCTGACCCAAACTCCTCGTCCACATGCTCGACTTCGTCCTTGTCCCTCTTCCTCTTGGCCGATTCTTCTTTGCTTGAACCGCACACTTAGCTTCCGCTTTTCGTCCAACCCTTCTAGATATTGAAACAAAGGTAGGCATCCATTGCAGCGTAGTGGATGTGGTCTATATCTAGTACATTCCATACTCATGCAAGATGAAACTTGGGCGAAGGTTTCTTCAGTTTACCGTACGAATGATCAGCCATGGATCCTGCCAAGGTCAGCATTGAAGGCTGATCCGAGAACATCAGCCGATTCCTCTGGAGGTCGAAGGGCTGGCCTGCAACGAGGCCTATCAGACCGAGGACTATTTTGTCGTTCGTAAAGTTACAATAATGAATTTGACTTTGTGGTCTGCGAGGAAGTTCTTAAATTCCTCGCACTCAACATGGGCATGGCATATGTGGTAGACCAAGCACAAGTTATGCACACAAACTTGGATCACGGCGGGCTTCCTCCTATGTTCCTCCTTTAGATCCTTCTCTCTTCCCAGTACTATGGTGTACTCAACATCTAGCCCAGCGACCCACTCATAACTATTTGACTTTTCAAACATGCTTCTGAAGCGAGCAATGCATCTTTTCACCATCGCAGAAGAATGGGTGTAGTTGACGTGGAACTCATCGCCGGTGATGGTTCTGAACTTGTACTCACCGAAGAACATGGAGATTTGGGATGCCATGGATTTGGGAGGAGGGTTTGGATTAGTGGAACTGCTGTAATGTGAAAGGATGGGATGACTAGGAGCTAACTGTCGTAATGTCAAAGGATGGCCTGGGGACGAGTAGGAGCAAACTTCTAGCGGATTTCCGATTGTAAAAATGTTGAGTGGGGAGTGCGAACGGCAGGGTAGTGGCTTGCCCGGTGGATAAATGGATTTATGCATAGTACTATGGGGACCCAATTAAATGTCATGTCTACTAGAAGCCCAATTAAATGGCTTCATGCATCTGTGTGTTCGCACGTCAAGCGTCGGAAATATTACAGGTGGTATGGAGCTTTTCATGCTCCCATGATACGGGCTTCCAAGAGCCCTTGGATTTGAGATCGATTACATGGCGTGATTCTATACCTATGGGTGAATATCCTATCCTGGAGGGTTATTCTGCAAATTTTGAGTAACTTAGCATGCGACCGTTCGATCTCAGATCCAAGGGCTGTCATCATCCCGTATCATGGTCACGCCTACCAGACCCGTCGCCTCGCTCGTGTAGTCGCGCCCTTGGAGATTTCAAACCGCTACAAATGAGCATTTTTTTGCCTACTTCGCATGCATGAAACTACTTCCTCCGTCTAGGTGTGTTAGGCTATCTGATGTTGGCATGTCATAAATAGTCGTCACTTAGTCACTCATACAACAAGGTAAGCTGTAAGGTTGGCTATAAGAGTATTTTCTTTTACTTCTCTCTATCTCTTTCTTCGCAGTATTTATTGCATTTGCCAAGGAGTAAGGAGTACAATACTTGGCACCTGTATACTCCCTCCGTTTCAGTATACAAGTCATGCGCGTATACCTAGGTTGCCAATTTTATCACCGCAATATAGATTATATAACACAAAAATTATATCATTCGAAAATAGAATATCGAAAGTTTACAATGGTATGTTTTTGTTGTAATATATGACTTCTATTAGGTTGGTCAAATTGACGACTTAGGGGTACCCGCACGCCTTGTAAACTGAGAGAGAGGAAGTACCATGGAGGTGGTTAGGAATCGGGAGACTCACGCCGGTCGTAGCACTGCAGTAATAATGATAATTGCAAGTCAAATCATAGTGCCCCACCTGTCCAACAGTAACGAGCCATCAAATCACACAGCCCTATGTTTGCAGTAGCCTACTCTCTCATCTTCTCGCCTCTCTACCAAACCGACAATGCGGAACTGCCCTACCTACCGCATGGGAAAGTCCCGCCCTCGACTTTCAAATATAATTGTGTATCCATGGATTGTGCCATGTATCAAAGCCTCAAGAAAACGGCGGTACACATGTATGCAACATGCCCGTCACGTTCGTGTCGCACCCCAGACGGTCGGTGGGTCGGACTGGCACACCACTCCCCGAATGGAACGCGCGTCATATTGCGTTTGCGCACACATGTGGGACCGCAATTGAGAACTGACCATAGGCACACCCCCCGTCCCCGCAAGTCCACTGAGTTAATACAAGAGAGGGACGAGTGATAGTACTGGAGCAGTGTTGTAAACACGTTGGTGCCTAGACGATACCTGCACGACACGAGATATTAGTTCATCCATGCATGTGAGCAGACTCTAGCAGACAACTGGATTGGCTATCATCTACATATCATGCAGGCTATGTTGTACATGGTTGTAGTTATGATGAGAAACCTAAAAAAAGGTTTCTTGTCATCTTGCAATATTAGGTGTGATGTGTGCTTCGGATCACTACGAGGGTTAAACAGCAACAACTGTGTTCCTCCAAGGCACTGGTCATTGGGGGCACATTTAGGAAGACTACTCGGTTGCCATCTAGGTCAAGCCGGCTATGTTAATTAGGACATCTATCAATTGACCCCTTCGCTGCGAGTTTTTCTTTAATTTGAGCCTTGATCCTCGTCTACTTTGTACGTTGGGATTCATGTTGTCTCCTTGGGGCAGTGAGGTTATGGTTTCTTGTCATGTGGCATTTTTTGTGTTATATGTTAATCCCCTGCGCTTCAGATCAAAATCACGACAACCTCGTTTCCGGGGCACGTGCATGAAGACTTCTCGACAGTCATTGACGAGGTCAAGCCGACTCCGGTAGATAAAAGAAAACTACACCAGTATATAGGCAGGAGCCTCCGCGTGTGCTTGCTAGTGTTTCTCTCTTCACACTCTCTCGTCCTCTCCAGATCTAAACACGACTTCGCTGGCCACTCTCTCTCTTTGCTCATCACTGGTCACAGATCCGGCCGGATCCCCTCTGCCGAGGAAGGTGAGAAAGTGCAATTTTCACACGGTGTTCCTGGACGACAGCTCTTACCCATTGCCGGCGCATCCCGATCAATGTGCCTTGTCGTTCTCTTCTACGTAACACTGGCCGGGGATGGCTTCCGACGCCTTCTTCCTCGTTGTTGTAGTGTGCGCAGATCCGGCCTCCCGCCGCCCACCTAGCAACATCCCAGCGACCCTTAGGTATAACTTACCTCGAAACTGGCCTTGATCTCCTTCCCCAGCTTCTCACGTCGCTGCATTTGTACTTTTACTATTTCTCAGGCCCCTCGTAGATAGGATCGATCGGCTGTTCGGAAGCCACCTAAATTTTTACTGTTAATAGGTAAAACTACTTCATGCAGTCGAATCTAGTACTACTTGGTTCTGACAAGGAAGAAAGGGGGTGGGGTGGGGGAAGAATTGTTACCTGAATCTAGGACTTGGTTGAAAAAGGAAATAATGGGGGCGAAAAGTAGCAGAGACTGGCTATCCAACTGGTCTCTTTGTCTAATATGGAAATAAAGGGAAACCCAGTACAAACTCAATATAAACCGATCTATTGGTTGAAAAAGGAAAGAAAGTGGGGACTGGGGGACAATTCAACAGTGTATGTCCAGCACTAGATTTGCTAGCCTCACACAGTATAAGGTGGCTACAAAAATTGGACCAACCTAGCTATCCTATTTGGATGTTTGTTGCCCCAAGCTCTTCTTATGTAATGCCACTGGTAAAATGTAGCAGTCCCACTGTTAAAGTAAGGACACGTTAAACCAACGCTGTTTTCAATGTAATGCCTCCAGTAATATAAATCAATGGCACTGTTTTTCATGTCCTGCTAAATTTCCCATTAAGATAAGTTGCTTCTTTTCATTAGAAATACAACTGTTCTGGTCCGCCTACTCTCCAGTGACCAAATACCAACTCTTTAGCAGCTGTTAATGTAATGTTGCTGGTAAAATGAACCAATGGCACCATTAAAGTAATGTCATATTTAATGGTTGTCATAGTTAATCCTAATGCCCACACTAATATCTAGCAATGCTCCTGCTTTAGAAATTGCTATTGTCCTTGTAGGATCGCCATGCTTCTTTTCATTTGATGTATGTTTCATCACTTACTAGTCACCCTCCTTTCCACCTTTTTGTACAAACAGAGATATGCATTTCATGCTTGATCTTAGTTGAACTGCACAAAATGATATCCAAATTATAGTTGAACATTCCAGGAGTTTCACGACCAACCTTGACGTTGCTCAATTTTGTTGCAACTAATGAAGAAGAAGCTGCTAGCTCATGGGACCAAGTACTTGCTAACTGCATGATGCAAACATTGCTTCATTTTAGGTGAACTACACAAAAGGGTCCCATGAATTGAATCATCCATGTTGGTGAGTAGTGGCATCCCTTCTGTGATGGCGTTGACTACTGATATGGTTCCCATCACGAGGTATGTTCCTTGTTGGTCCGACCGTTTGCCAAAGATCCTGCATGTTGACTCTGGTCTTGTGCTACTGTTTTGGCACTACCATGATAAAGCATTAATGTTATTATTTTGCACCTTAATCTAGTGGCACTATTAATTTGAGGCAATGTTTTGGCACTGGTAGTGCCACTGATTTTTTTAAAAAGAGGGGTTTCCTCCTATTTAATTAAAGATACCCAACCATAGAGAACCATTATCCGACAACATCTCAGTGTAAATGGGCAGTTATGCAACTACTACTAGAATGGACTGAGTACTAGCAGGAGACAAGTTTGCCACATAAGGTCGACAAGTAGGGGGATGCAGCACCAGCTCGACCAAGTTTGGATTACAACCCATAAGCTACCACAGAAACAGCAGGGGGAAGATAGGGACTGAAAGAGCGAGCTTCAGCATCCCTGTCTAAGCACCCCGGCCCCCATCCTTGCGACACACGGTACACCTCGCTTGCCACCTGCCCGAGCCTAGTGGCACTGATAAAATGAAGTAATGATACAGTTAAAATAGAGCGAGTGTCCTCTCTATCATTTCATTTTCAATGTAGATAAAGAAAGTGCTTCTCTTTGTTAGTATATGTTTCATCAACTAGTCCCATTGTAAATGTTTAAGTGTTTCTGCAAACCGGGCTGCTTAATTTTAGTTGATCTGCACAAAAATAGAGATTCGAATGTTTCAAGGCCCCTCCTTGCACTACCGTTGTACACTGATGTTCATCACTAGCAGAAGGTGTATCGAGGAGAATTGGATTGATTTCCAATATGAGGCCTACAGTATGAGGCGTTGTAGGGCCCATCTCGCCCTCGCACCATGGCATACTATGATACTATCACAATATTTTCCCATTAAGAAAATGAAGTTTCTTCTATTTATTAGTGTATGTTTCATCAACCAGTGCCACTATAACGCAATCACGCTTTTTCATTATCTGTGCAAACATGGTTATTCAGCTGCTTTTTGGTCGAACTACACAAATGTACGGATGGAACCGGCATCTATGCAGAGTGCGAGGTGCAAAGTAAAAATTACCGACACCAACAATGCTCTATCTAAGCATTGGAGCTATCTGTGGACGGATCTTTCTCGACAGCAAATCCTCTAATCCAATACTAGTAGCTTATATTGGCACTTTTCTAGGGAGTACTCTTTTCCGAATGAAGCACCAATCAATTTATCTTTATTTGTACAGGGTGTTTATTTTTGGTCCAAAGATATTTTAGGGTGATTAGCGTAGTACTCGGAGACTGATTGTAAGCATGATTTTCATTAGTTGTCCCACTGATTGTAAGCATGTAGATGGAAGATTAGGTTAGTGCGAAGCTTACCTTAAACCCTACGGCCACTATTGAAACGAGGCGAGTGGCGAGGGAACCATGGAGAAAGGCGGGGAAGCGACGACGCACCATACGACCTCCTCTTGCGGTGGGAGAACGAATACTCATGTGGCTCTGGCTGGCACCGCACCTTCACGAATGGCACACCCTACTCGATCGATTCGTTATCCTCTGGATGCTCAACCTTCGACCTATACGCCCACCACCTCCGCCTGACTTTCTCATCGGGAAAATCCGTCTGCTCCATCACCCAGAGGAGATACTCGATGAACTCGAAGGACTGCGGCGTGACTACCGCTCGGGAGTACATCGCCGCCCTCATCGCGACCGTCTCGCTCTTTCGCGTACATTGCCACATGGCCCTCACCGTCCTCTAAATCTCCCACTCGTTGTCAAACCAAGTAAGGATCTCCTTTAACCTGGCTAACAACGCCTGGTCGCCGCGGGCGATCTGCCCGATTCGCTGCTGCATCCTCTCCATATATGTCCTTCTGAGAGGTCTGGTGCTAGCTTTGGAAGATGGGAGGAGAGATGGTGGTCTTGCAATAGAAAGAGGGAGAGGCGATACGGTGGTTTTGCAATGGAGAAGATGGAGAGGAGAGTGGGTTGTTTTGCAATGGAGAAGAGGGAGAGGCGAGATGGTGGTTTTGGAATGGAAACGATGGAGAGGAGAGGGGGTGGTTTTGCAGGGTTAGGATCCTCTGCAGTAGTGCACCATACAGTACGGTCACTGCCATGTGGACCCGGCCCCACATGTCATCCACAATAAAGCACCATATAGTACTGTAGATGATTTGAACCCGGTTTTGCAATGGAGAAGAGTGAGAGGAGCGCGCGACAGCGATCTAGGATTGGACGGAGGGCCAGCGCATTGTGACTAGATCAAAATCAAAATTAATTTATCCTTAAATTAAGAAAGTGAGCCCATGTTAGCTAGTCTCCCTTGTATTCCGGGTCATATTTGGCCATGATTTTCACAAATAACATATATGTTATACGTTGCAAAAATAATATAATTTGGAAGTACATTCAGAAACAAACCAAATGATACAATTTTTTATGACATGCATTCATATTTTGCTTGTCAAATACAGTACGTGGTCAAACTTTGACCTCAAAATACGCTAAACAATAAAATACTTCCAAGACCAGCGCCGCTCCTCTCCACTTCCATTTCAAAACCACCGCCGCTCCTCTCCATTCTAATCCAAAACTAGCACCGCTCATCTCATCTTCTATTCAAACTCACCGTCAGCAAGTGAAGGTGTTGTGGAGAAGTAGATTGATGGAGGAGTACAACCGATATGTGAGGATCGCACATGACGGCCCTATGAAGCTAGCCAGGATGTTGGAGATACAGTCTTGGTTTCACAACCCGGAGCAATTAGCAGCGACGGAGAAAGTGGTGGCCTAATATCTGGAAAGGAGTGAAAAGCAGGTGATACATCGGGTGGGAGTCGCCCGGGAGTACATAGAGTTGCTCCTCTGGGCCTTGGAGCAGACAGATTCACCGAATTCGAATGTGAAGTAGTGATGGTGGGAGTATCGATCCAAGATGGAGCATCCACCAGAGATTGAAGGATCAATCATCTACATGGTGTCGTTTGTGAGGGTGCCGTGGTACAGCGAGCCGGTAGAGTCTTCCTCGACCGTACCCAACTGCAAGAGGAGAAAAGCAGTTGGCGCGACGAGGCTTCCCCGCCATCCTCTCCATCGCCTTTCACCTCGTCTCACAGGGCGGCTATCTGCCGTCGAGTAATAGGAGGAGACTGCCCCCCATAGTCTCAGGAGGAGCTTAGGGTTGTTAGTATTTGCAGGTTGTGAATTGTGTTTTGTGTTGTGTATTTTGAGAGCACTTTAGATATGAATGTAAGATTTGCAGTATTGAGCATATGAAGTATTTTCTGAAATCTAGAGATCTATTTGTAGCACTTCAAAAATGTAGTTTCATATAAAAGTGCACACAATGTGATTCTCACAGAAGAAACTACATGTTTCAGTTTCAGAGGGCAGAGCATTTATGTTAACACGCCCTTTTCGAATAGGAATAACATTATGTTGGAAGTTTTATTCATGGTCGAAAATGGAACTACCAGCCAGTTAACATCATGCTGATCAACATTCATGCATAGCACATCTTCATATGATGCAGAGTCAAAAAGATATGCTATTTTCAAAAATGCCCACACAATGTTGAGTGCAAAAAACAGAGAAAATGAGGGACGAAGTTTTGCCAAGTGTTGGAGGTGGTGTGTGTAGATGACAATGGGGACCCACATGTCAGTAATGGCAGAAGAAATTTTTTGGTTACATTCTCCCTGCATCAGGTGGACTCAAACCCGGGCAGAGTAGCGGTTGAGGAGTTGTACCAGGCCACTGGGCTACTTCAGAACTTCACGTAGAAGTTTGGCCCATCTTCTACCACTACTGTAGCACATCTTCTCCGGCTTCGGTGTGTTCTCGTCCGGGGCCTGGACGTCATCCTCCGCCTTTGTGCGCTCGCCGCGGCGCCGCTGTCTACCGTTGTGAACAAGCTCAACAAATGAAAGGAATCTAGAAAGGACCGTACGTGGAGAGGCGGACAATCGGGACCTACCAGGCCCATGGACGTACGCTAGCAAGTGCCTCATTGAAAATAAAATACTTCGTCCTAATGCTATACTGACGTTGGGGCCCATGGGTTTGTCAACCTAGTTACTCCTACTAAAGAGATAAATTTAAAATGAAGCTAGTTATTAGGGAGCTAGTAGGGAGTATCATTCCTTGTCAGTGGGTCAGCAAGTATCAGCTGTTTTTTTAGAAATGTATCAGCTAGGTTGTGGGCTAACTAGTCTAGGCTTTGTTTTTAACATGCGCAGCCCACGAGAGGCCGGTTTGTATTTTTTAGGGCCGTCATGTATCGACCGGCCTATGGGCCTCCCATCCTAGGTTTTTCTTTTTTCTTAAAGATATGTAGCCCAACTTATGTATTTTTTAAAGAAGAAAACGCAATGGTCTGTTCTACTTTTCTATTTAAGAATTGGAATGCCAGGTCCAACATATGTTCCCCTTTATACTATATTATATATATTTATACCATTTTATATATTATTGTCATTATCATCATATATTTAAAAGATACTTACATACATAAAAAAAATATCCCACGCCTTATTAACTTATAAAATTAATTTTTTAACAACAAAATCATGTTGTTTTTTTTACTTTAAGGCAACGAAAATGCTAGTCATTGTGTACCAAAGCTTGGTAAGATTTGAGGACTAATGTAACAATAAAGTGGTTATTATTAAATATATTTATAAGAAAATGAAGAGCCACTGTTTATTTTTTGATAACATTGTTTCACCCAACCAAACAATATAATGAGAACCAGCCTAGAAAAATGGTGTACGAGAAAATGCAAATGGGCTGTAATTTTTTCGGAAAAATTAAATGGGCGACATGGACCTTACATTATTTGTTCACCCAACCCAGCAAATTCGTGTATTTCGAGAAAGTGCAAATGGGTTGTAATTTTCTAGAAATAATATAAACGAGCCACATGGACGCTACATATTTGTCCACCGAGCTGAGCAAATGGACTGTAAATTCTCAAAAAATGGATTGAATATGTGCAACATTTTTGGAGGCTCAAATGTGGGCCAATAGGTCGAAGCCAACTCAAGGCATTGTCAAGTTAGTCAACAAATGATTCTGACATCCTTGGCCATTGGATTTACATCCAACGACCGACATCCATCTTCAGTCTCTCGTCTTCTTCCTCCAGCGCCACCAGGACCACCTCCTCCCGCCTCCGGCTACTAGCAGTTCTGTTTAGCAAGCTACGCTGCGAAGCGATACCCCACCGCCGGCCAGGCCAACCACTCCACACCTCCTCTTATTCTCCGCCGATTGCAAAACCACGTCGCACTAGAACAAGTTAACCCTCGTCCACCTCTCCGTCTATGACTCCACTGCCGTGCCTTCCCATTTCTGGCTCGTTGCCGTCCGGGGCCTCGCCATCGTCCACCGCCTTGGTGCGCTCGGCGCGGCGTGGTCAACATGGTCAAAAAACGAGAGTTATCGGAAGAAGATTGTACGTGGAGAGGCTGATAGTGGGGACACACCAGTTCCATGGACGCACACATGTAACCAACTCCTTATTACGCAAAAATAAAATTATTCCTCCCCTGAAAGCTAGGACCCACCACATATATTTTCACACGGAAGGAAGTGCCTCTTTATTCCTGCCCCTGACACCTGGGACCCACCAGCAACATCTTCGCAAGCGGAAGTGCCTCCTTATTACGAGCAAAATAATTGGGACCCGCCAGCTATATCTTCGTAAGCGGAAGTGCCTCCTTATTCCTGCCCCTGACACCTGGTACCCACCACATAAACAGATGGGACCCGCCAGCTATATCTTTGCACACAACGAAGTGTCTCCTTGTCCTCCCTGACAGATGGGACCCACCAAGTGGAAGCGTACGTAGCGTTATCTGTCTGGTCACGAACGTGTACGTGCATAGCGGTCGATCGGTCTCTCTGCAATGATGAACCGTGACCGAGTAAGGAGCGACATGTGTCGTACGCATAGTCCCTTCAAAACCTTGTACACGTAGGTACAACCACATGGCAAAAAATATGGCTACGTACATCCATACAAGCGGAGTCTCGAACGCGTCCTCATGCATACATACGGCCAGGGCAGGTGTATATGGAGACGCAGCGGACGGCAGCAACGGCTTCGTGTTCATTGGCAGCCAACTGATGGGGTTGGAATGGAGAAACAGCGTCGTGTTCATCAAGAGGCAACCGTCTTGGTTGGAACAACTGAAACCTGGTGTGGCGTACCGCAAAATGGAGGGAAACGTCCTTCTGCTGGAGCGCGTATGGTCGAAACGGGGTCATGTTCATCGGTTAGGGTTTGGCGCACCGCAAAACGGAGGAAACAACCTTCTGCTCGACCGGCTATGGTCGAAACGGGATCTTGTTCATCGGGAGGGGTCTGGCGTACCGCAAAACGGAGGAAACGGACTTGTGTTGTAGTGCTATGGTCGAAACGGGGGTCCTGTTCGTCAGGAGGGGTGTTGCGTACCGCAAAATGGGACTTCCCGGGCTATTGTTCACCCACCGTCTTCTTCCTCCAGCCTCCACTTGCACTGTTCATCCACCGCGTCTTCCGCTGCCTCGACCGGCTATTGTTCAACCAGCCCTCCACCGGCTATTGTTCAACCACCCTTCCACGGGGTCCTGTTCATCCAGTCCTCCACAGGGTCCTATTCATCCAGCCCTCCACGAGGTCCTGTTCATCCAACCAGCCATACACCGGCGACTGTTCAACCAGCCCTTCATGGGGTCATGTTCATCGACCCAAATGCCTCGGCTGTGGCGGCCTCGTCTCGGGGTCCTGTTCAACCAGAGGTAACCTCAACGGCCTACTACCACGGGGTCCTGTTCATCCAAATCCCACCGGCAACTCTTCATCCAACCCCAACCACGTACGTCTCGACTCTTTCAACCAACCCCATGTTCACTGTACATCAAGAGGCAGCAGCTGGTTCGATCGGCTTGAGTAAGCAGCAACAGCGATCGATCGGGTTCAGTTAGCAGCGATAGCGAAGGAATCGCTCGGGTTCAGTTAGCAGCAAAGGGATTGATTGCTCGGGTTCAGTAACGTAGCTAGTGCAATCGCTCGGGTTCAGTAAGCGAACGCCTCGCTCAGGTTCAGTTGGAGCCCAACGCCTCGCACATACACGCGACGTGTACGAGAGAAACGCGCAAACCTTCGTGCATCGCACCACCCCGACCACCCACCGTAACTGGGAACTCCCTGAAATTTTCCTCGCCATTGCTTCTACCATGATTTTTTCCGTCATGGACAGGCCAAAGAATGACATGCAGGTGCGTCCCCGGCCCGCCCAGGACGAAAAGCCCATCTTCTGTCATGATTTTTTGTCATAGAAGTAGGAGCCCGCCACATCTATGATGATATGTGTTTTTGTCACAATTGTCGTCATAGAAGTGTCATAAGCATGGGAGGAAAAAAATCTTTCGGGCCAAAATGTCACGTATGTGTCTTTGTTTGTAGTGTTAGCACGAAAGAGGAAACTGCCTTCTCTGCACCCGCCAGGCGCCGATCGTCATGGCTTGCGTCATGGTGGCCTCGTGAGGTGGGGTACCTGCATAGGAATCTCTGCTCCTCGCAAGGCCGCCTTGGGAGGCTGCTCCCTAGGGAGATCTTGGCGTCATCCGCCTCATGAGGCTTGGGCCCTAGCGAGGGTCTTGTTTTGGTGATCTTGTAGATGAGTTGTAACAGGCCATTGAATGAGCCATACCGTGGGCCACAGGCAGGCAAGTCTGGGTATCCTGGTTCCCAGAACGCCGACAGTCCTCGACTCTCTTTGATCTACAAAAGATAAGTAGAAGGGAAGTAGATAATTTCCATGCAAATAAATAATGCATCCACATTTGTAGTTTTCAACTTAGATTTGTGTTGCATTTGATCATCTATTTGTTTGTCACAACTTGGAGGTTGTCTAGGGATTATTAGTGTTGTTTCAATGACTGATATGTCCTCATCATCCTCCCTATCTTGAAAAGGAGTCATCCTTGACTCTACCTGGTCACCACACCACAAAAAGCATGGCAATACCAAATCATAATGCAAAGGTTTCATGACATAGAGTATTGTCTTTAAGTTTGCTATCTTATGGATGATGCCAACATGATGCTTTGTTCGACTTAGGAGTTCCTTCCGGGAAACATTTCCATGAAGTACAAACTTGTAATGAACCATGATCAAATTCATATCATCCTCCCTCTTTTGGAGAAAAGTCATCCTTGACTTCACTCGGTCTACAAAATTATAGCACGAGGACACTAGAAAATAACTAGGGAAAGAAAAGGTTGAACATTTTTGTGTGGATCTCAAATTTCCCAAATCCGTTGTTTCTTCACCATGGTTGAACAAATTATATTGATGGATTGATGGTGTGCTAAAGGATGTTCCCAATATTTTTTCTCTTATTTCATTTCGACAACATTTGAAGAGTTCATATGTGCATACCTCTAGGTGCATCAAAATGGATGATCTTTTCTCTGTTACCTCATTGAGTACATCAATGCCTTTCTGAAAATCAATCTTCACATACGTGCTTTGTGTAGTGGTACTCAACGTGCTCCATATTTGCTCTCAAATCTCATACTCCCAATGCGGCAAGAGGGCGGAAAGGTATGCCTTTTGCACCTGCACATATTGCAAAGAAAGAGAATTTTGTGAAAGGTTTGTTACTGAATGGTCCTCTCTCTAGTCATTTGGCATACTGCTAATTTCCCATGGTGGTGGATCACTGATCTCGCTATTCTCTTGCTGAAAAATCTCAACCTCACATTTAGTGGACTCACATAACTCACTTATCATATCACTCTTATTATGTGGTATATTGGATTGTGGATCGGTTATCTCTATGATGAGGTGAATGGTCTCAATCTCACATTTTGTGGACTCACACAACTCATTAATCCTCTCTCCCTGAATATGTGCTATATGTAGGTGAAGATCTTGCATTTCTCCAATCTCATGATGAGCAATTTGATCCTTACATTTTGTGGACTCACTCACCTCACTTTCCTTATCACTCTCAATATATGGAAGTTTGGAAAGTGGACACTCTTCCTCACATTTGGTGGAGTCACTCACCTCATTTTTCTTTTCACTCTCAAGTGGTGGGATTTTTGTAAGTGGACACTCTTCCTCACTTCTGGTGGAGTCACTCAGCCTGATTTTCTTATCACTCTCAGGTTGTGGGATTTGGGATTGTGACCTCTCTTCCTCACATGGAATTTGTCGCACAGGTTTCCTGGATGTTGCGCCAATGGTGGTGGTTGAGATGCCAACATTAGAAGTGAGCTTCTTAGGTGAACATGGGCTATGAATCACTGGATCCGCTCCATCAAACATGGCCATGCTTTGCGGTGGGTTGTTGTTGTGCTGATGGGTGCCACAACTTCGCCCTCGATTATGACATCCTTGTTGCACTTCAGGATTAATAGTGACATGCCCACGGGCAGCAACATCATGCCCTCAAGCATGTCTTCTTTGCTGCACTTTCTGAACAACTAGGAATTTTCGGTGTTGAACCCCATCACTACTTTCTTGAAGACGCTCGTTAAGCCTCCTTCATAATACTTGGACCATGTTCCATAATTCCACAAAGTCAGCACATGTTAATGCAGCATCTTCTTCCCCTTGATCTTCTCCATGAACACTCAGTGCAAAGCCCGCCATTTTATTGGGACTAAAATAGTGGAATAGGATAATTTTTGTGGAATCACACAACCTCACTTCTTACTCACCAAAGTTCTTATGAGTTCACATCAGATTGTGCTTCTCCCGGGTGTGTTAAAGCGATTGAAAAACAAGGATCAAAGAACTAGCTTCTGTTTCTCGTGGAGCTCGATGGGGTAAACAAAAAGGGGCTTCTGTTGAAATCAAGTTGACGCAAACAAAGAAAATACGAGATAGATCTATTGTACCTTTGCACCAAGATTGAAAAACACACAACACACAAGCTTCTGGAATTTTTCTTTCTACCAAGTTGAAACTTTTGGATCTTATACAACACTTTCTTTTTCTCTCTTGACTTTTTTTCTGCCACTTTTTTTGTCTCTATTTTTTCTGATTTTTGCCACACTTTTTTTTCTCTTTTTTTGCTCTCAAAAGCACAACAACCAAATCTGAAAGCAATTACGAAGATGAACTTGGTGCAGATCTAAAAGATGGAGAACATACAAGGTGTGCAATAACAAGATCTTGTCACCAACAAGGCTTGGATTTATTTTTGGTGAGGCTTTGGACTTGTAGGATAGAAAATATAGCATGAAAAACACTTGATCTAAAGGGATGATTGCAAGATAAACTTGGATAACAGATCCTACCATGTTAATGAAGGCTCTAATGCCAGATGATAGGTGGGAACCCGATGAACGAGTTCACGCCCGAGGGTGGCCCGATCTTCATGCCGTAGGACCGAATCGGGAGGGATAACTAGCTACAAGCAGCTGCAATAACTAGCTTTATACCTGCCAAGGTTGGATGCAACTCATACGTAGGGATGGCTGATTGGAGCTACAAGAACTCCAACCCGCTGTCCAAACGATCGCAGGACCACAAACCGAGACTAATCCGCACAAAACAGCCGGAACCATAGAGCACAAACTAGGGGGAACAACAGGCTCCTTCTCACAAATTGGAATGAACTCACAAGAGCAAAGGTAGCAAGATCTCTCGGATCGCTCTAGCAGTCTTGCTGCATAAGCTTGTAGCTGAATGGTTTGACAAAAGGTTTCTAAAAGGATGGCAGAGATATGATTTTATAGCAGGGACAACCCCCTTAGCTAGGTGAGAAAATAGTTTCAAAATTAAGCAGGTTTGCATGGCCTTCTTCAGAGAATAAGCACAACTTTGGGAGTTGCAAGAGAGCTCCTCAGAATTCGCGAAGTCTGGACTGCCTGGACACCTTCCACGAGAATGACTGCAGATTTTGACTCACAACTCTAAATGATGTGAGGTTTTTGCATTGGAAAGATAATTTGATGGAGCTTCTGGTGACGTACCCTTATTGTCCCGTCTCTCCACCACATGGGTTTGGCACAACAAAACATCAGAGGTAAAAATTGACAGCATTAGCTTCACTTGAAACTTGTTTTCTCCAAACTTGTTACTCGAAACCGGTCGCTTTAAGAGCTCATAGGTTGTTGGGTTTCTTCCATATGATACCTAAGTTCAACCAACAACAATAGGGATGAAACTGTAGCCATGTAATCAAGATTATAGTATGAACTTAAGTTAGCATTCACCTGCGCATGTGTTTTCTTGATTCTGCTTAGTAATTATTTCAACTAAACTTTGCACATTTCTGAAATGTTGTGTATGATGTACCCATGTGCTCATCAGTACAAGTATATGATCGCCCACAATTATATGGGATCAATTGTAGCCTTTTTGATAAGTAAGAGTGTTGAACCCAACGAGGAGCAGAAGGAAATGACAAGTGGTTTTCAGCAAGGTAATGTTTGTAATTGCTGAAATTGTAAGTAACAAAGTAGTTTCATAGAAAGATAATTCGTAACGAGTCGGTAACGATAGTAGTAAAAAAAGTGCAGCAAGGTAGCCCAATCCTTTTGAGGCAAAGGAGAGGCCAAAATGGTCTCTTATATTAAGCAAAACGTTCTTGAGGGTACACGGGAATTTCATCTAGTCACTTCCATCATGTTGGTTCCGTTCGTGTTCGCTACTTTGATAATTTGGGATGTGGGTGGACCGGTGCTTAGGTGTTGTTCTTAGTTGAACAAACCTCCTACTTATGATTAAACCCCTCGCAAGCATCCGCAACTATGAGAAAAGTATCAAGAACAAATTCTAACCATAACATTAAACTTCTGGATCCAATCGGTCCCTTATGGAGTAGCGCATAAACTAGGGTTTAAGATTCTGTCACTCTCCCAACCCATCATCTAATAATTACTCCACAATGCATTCCCTTAGGCCTAAATATGGTGAAGTGTCATGTAGTGGACATTCACATGACACCACTAAGGGAATCACAACATACATACTATCAAAATATCGAACACATATCAAGTTCACATGATTACTTGCAACATGATTTATCCCGTGACCTCAAGAACAGAAGTAACTACTCACAAGTAATAATCATGCTCAAGATCAAAGGGTTATTAAATAGCATCATGGATCTGAACATATAATCTTCCACCAAATAAACCATATAGTGATCAAGTACAATATGTAATCAACACTACTAGTCACCCATAGGTACCAATCTGAGGTTCTGGTACAAAGAGTGAACACTAGAGATGAACTAGGGTTTGAGAGGAGATGGTGCTGGTGAAGATGTTGATGGGGATTGACCTCCCCAAGATGGGAGAGTTGTTCGTGATGATGATGACAATGATTTCCCCCTCCAGGAGGGAAGTCCCCTGGCGGAATCGCTCCGCCGGAGGAAAAAATGACTTATATGCCAGAATATGGGCACCGGAGGTGGGCCGGGCTGAGCACAACCCACCAGGGTGCGCCTGGGGGGCCTGGCACGCCCTGGTGTCTTGTGCTCACCAGGTGGCCCCCCTCCGGTAGTTATTTGCTCCAATATTTCTTATATATTGCATAAAAAATCCTCGTGATGTTTCAGCTTGTTTGGAGTTGTGCAGGATAGGTGGCCTGACGTAGCTTTTTCAGGTCCAGATTTCCAGCTCCCGAAATTCTTCCTCTTTGTGTGAACCTTGCATAATATGAGAGAAAAGGCATTAGAATTACTCGAAAAAGTATTATTATGCATAAAAACATCATAAATAACAATAGGTAAACATGATGCAAAATGGACATATCAACTCCCCCAAGCTCAGACTTCGCTTGTCCTCAAGCAAAAAACCGAAATCGAAAAACATGTCCACATGCTTAGAGAGATAGGTGTCGATAAAAACAAAATACGAACATAGAAGCATCATGTGAATTATTATAACCGCAACAAAATTAAACAATAATACTTTTATCATAGGACTTCTATCATATACTTCTTTGAATAAGTAACAATTCAACACAACATCGAAGTATAAACCATAAAATCTATTGGAAAGCAACAAACTATGTTCTCAGTTAACTTTGCAACTACAGTTCATCATCTTTTCAGGAAGGGTCACGTATCGGAGCCTTTAGGAAAGTCCACATACTCAACCATCCTATGGTCTTCTAAGATTGTTAACACTCACTGCATACACACGAGCAAAACGTTTCAATCGGACACATAGAAAGATAGGGGCTTATAGTTTCGCCTCCCAACGTATTCACCTTAAGGTGATGACAACAATAATAACTCATGCTAACCATATTCAACTAGACATATGTGCCTAGATCTTTCCTCACCACATGGTGCTTGCCAAAGGAGAAAAATAAAGAGGAATAGAGAGAAAAACTTTGAATCTTGCATAAAAGTAAAAACATAAAAGTAAAAGATAGGCCCTTCGTAGAGGGAAGCAAAGGTTGCCATGCACTTATTTTTTTTGTATGCTCAACCCCTTAGTGCAAAAGAACGTCACGTTATATTGCCCCTTATGATAGCAACCTTTATTATGCAGTCTGTCGCTTTTATTCTTTGTTATCACAAGTTCCTATAACGCTCAATTTTTTCTTACACTAAATGATCTTACACTTTTAGAAGCAATTTTTATTGCCTTATTGCATCGATGACAACTTACTTGAAGGATGTTGCTCAATCCTAGGTAGGTATGGTGGAATCTGGAAGGAAAGATTTGGGTTTAGGGGTTTTTGGATGCACAAGTAGTATCTCTACTTGGTGCGGAATTTTGGCTAGCAAAGATGGGGGGCAAGTACCACATGTTAAAGGATCTATGACAATATAAGTTCTATGTGAATATGTGAATATGAACAAACATTAATCATTACGTTGTCTTCCTGGTCCAACGTCAACAATTTTGGCATATAATATGTTGATGGGGGCCCACAATCATAAAAGATTTCTAGGATAATATATTTATATGTGAATCTTCTCTTCTCTTATTAATTCTTTCATGAGTTGCATCATTGACCAATGCTATGTTTTCAATCTCTAATAAACTCTTCTATTTATACTCCTTATGTGATTTCATCACCTGCCATAAGATTAGCATATGATCTTTTTCATTTATTTATTTTCTTTTTATTGAAACAAGAGAGTAAAGAAAGCAAAAACTCAAACTAAAATTTATTATATATCTCGCACACGATTACAAGGATAGGTCACTAAGCAAATCTCAAGATGAAAGGATCGAACTAAACGTTCATTCATCTAAAGCAAAAGATAAATAATGATCAAACTAAGATAAGTAAAGGCAAAAGATAGTGGAGGTGATACGATACCGGGGCACCACCCCCAAGCTTGGAGAAAGCCAAGTGGAGTGCCCATACTCGATACTCAATTTTCCTTTGGTGGTGAAGAAGATGTTGGTGGTGGTGAAGCATTAGCGAGCTTATCATTGGGTTTCCATGGCATAGGCTCACCGTCATAAGAAGAGGAGTGAGTCCCACATGTCATGTAGCTGGCAGCCAAACTCATACGTTTAAACCTCGCCTCATATTCAAAGACTTAGTTTTGAAGATTGTAGATATGGATTTGGAAGAAGTTGATTTGCTCGTTGAAGGTGAAGACGATGTCCTTCATGGATTTGCCATCCACCTTGAGATGGGGGGTGTAATCCGCAATCATGAGGTGATTGGCATTGAGTCCTCGTTCCACCATCCCCTTGCACCGGAAGACCTCCTGCGCCATAGCTTCGAGCCTGGCCTCCACGGTTCTTGTTCCCTTGGGGCCTTGCACATCGAGGATGTGCAGCACCCCCTCATGCATCTGGATAGCCTGAGGGTGCTGCATCACCTCCCGCAAATATGGGTTGATGACGTTCTCAAAGAACTTGTCCATGGAGGAGCGTGAAGTGGCCATGGTAGATGGGATCTGTTAGAAAAGTGGCCATAGTAGATGGAATCTGTTAGAAAACAACATGAAAAGAAAATAGAAGATTTCTCCACGATGCAGTGGTCAATAGGTTTGGGAAGTATATATAGATTTTTTTATCTTGGGAAACAAGCAAACGGAAGAAAAACGGAGTCCGGAAGGTACCCGGCGTGGGCACAACCCACCTAGGCGCCCCTGGGGGGCCAGGCGCGCCCTGTTGTCTTGTTCCCACCAGGGTGACCTTCCCAGTAGTTTCTTATTTCCCTAAAAAATATATTCCAAAACGGACAAAATATTTTTTTCCAGATTTTTCAGAGTCCGTTTACTTACCGTATCACGTACCTCCTCGTTTCACGATTGTGGAGTGTTCTGGAAGGTCTCATTTATGAGTTCTCCCGGTGTCATAGTTTGGATAATATTACTTTCAACATTAATGGGCATACCTGATATATAATGTTTTATGCGTTGCCCCATAAAAACATTCGGGTTAGTACCTTCGGCATTATTTATTTTGATAGCATCAAACCGATAAACCTCCTTGACAACATAGGGCCCTTCCCATTTGGAGAGGAGTTTTCCTGCAAAGAATCTGAAACTAGAGTTGTATAATAAAATATATTTTCCAAATTTGAACTCATGCTTTTGATTTCTTTTATCATGCCATCTTTTAACTTTTTCTTTGAATAACTTGGCATTTTCATAAGCTTGGGTTATGCATTCATCTAATGAGCTTATATCAAATAACCTCTTTTCACCGGCAAGTTTGAAATCATAGTTGAGTTCTTTAATTGCCCAATATGCTTTATGCTCTAATTCAAGAGGCAAATGACAAGCTTTTCCATGAACCATTTTATAAGGAGACATACCCATATGATTTTTGTAGGCTATTCTATAAGCCCAAAGTGCATCATCCAATTTCTTGGTATAATTCTTTCGAGACCTATTGGCAGTCTTTTGCAATATCAATTTTGTTTCCCTATTGCTAAGTTCAACTTGACCACTAGACTGAGGGTGATCGGGAGATGCAATTATATGGTTAACATCATAGTTGGCAAGCATTTTACGGAAAGCACCATGAATAAAGTATGAACCATCGTCAGTCATTAAATATCTAGGGACTCCAAACCTTGGGAAAATAACTTCCCTAAGCATTTTAATAGAGGTGGTGTGATCAACACTACTAGTTGGAATAGCTTCTACCCACTTAGTAACATAATCAAGAGCAAACAAAATATGTGTATACCCATTAGAGGAAGGAAAAGATCCCATGTAATCAAAACCCGAAGCATCAAATGGTTCAACATCAAGAGAATAATTCATAGGAATTTGTTGACGCTTACGGATATTACCTATTCTTTAGCATTCATCACAAGATAAGACGAACTTACGAGCGTCCTTGAAGAGAGTAGGCCAATAAAAAAAAGATTGCCATACCTTATGAGTAGTTCTATCTCCCGCATGATGTCCCCATAAGCTTCGGAGTGACATTTCCGTAGGATTTGTTCCTGTTCATGCTCAGGTACACAACATCTAATAATACCATCTACTCCTTCTTTATAAAGATGTGGGTATTCCCAAAAGTAATATCTTAAATCATAGAAGAATTTTTTTTCTTTTGTTGGTAAGTAAAGCTCGGTGGTAAATATTTAGCAACAATATAATTAGCAGAGTCAGCATACCAAGGAGTGTTATGAGAAACATTTATTGCAGCTAACTGCTCATCAGGAAAACTATCATCAATATGTAGTGGGTCATCAAGCACATTTTCAAGCCTAGACAAATTATCAGCTACGGGGTTCTCTGCTCCTTTTCTATCAATGATGTGTAAATCAAATTCTTGTAGCAAGAGAACCCATCGAATAAATCTAGGTTTGGCATCTTTCTTTTCCATGAGATATTTTATAGCAACATGGTTGGTGTGAACAATTACTTCCGAATGAACAATGTAAGATATAAATTTATCAAAAGCAAACACCATTGCTAGAAATTCTTTTTCAATAGTATCATAATTTCTTTGAGCACTGTCTAGAGTTTTACAAGCGTAATGAATAATTTTTAGTTTCTTATCAACTCTCTATCCTAGAACAGCACCAACAGCATAATCACTAGCAGCACACATAATTTCAAAAGGTAGGTTCCAATCAGGTGGTTGAACAATAGGTGCAGAAATTATGGCTTTCTTGAGTGATTCAAAGGCTTCTAAACAATCATCATCAAAAACAAAAGGATTATCCTTTTGCAAAAGATTTGTAAGGAGCCTAGAAATTTTAGAGAAGTCTTTCATAAATCTCCTATAGAAACCAGCATGACCTAGGAAACTACGAATACCTTTGATATATTTAGGACATGACATTTTTTCAATTGCATAAACCTTAGCTTCGTCCACTTCAATACCCTTTTTAGAAATTTTATGGCCTAGCACAATATCTTCATTAACCATAAAGTGACACTTCTCCTAATTCAAGAAAAGATTAGTTTGCTCACATCTCTACAAAACTCGATCAAGATTGCTTAAACAATCATCAAAAGACTTCCCATAAATAGAAAAGTCATCCATGAAAACCTCAACAATATTTTCACAAAATCAGAGAATATAGCAGTCATGCATCTTTCAAAGGTAGCAGGTGCATTGCATAAACCAAAAGACATATGTCTATAAGCATTAGTTCCAAAAGGACAAGTAAACATGGTCTTTTCTTGATCAGGTTGAGAAACAGGTATTTGTGAAAAACCAGAATATCCATCAAGGAAGCAAAAGTGTGTGTGCTTAGATAATCTTTCTAGCATTTGATTAATAAAAGGCAGAGGGTAATGATCTTTCCTAGTAGCTTTGTTTAATTTTCTAAAATCAATTACCATTCTATAGCATATAACAATTCTTTGTGGAATAAGTTCATTCTTATCATTGGGAACAATAATAATACATCCTTTCTTAGGAACACAATGAACAGGACTTACCCATCTACTATCAGCTATTGGATAAATTATACTTGCTTCCAGAAGTTTTAATATTTCCGTTCTTACCACTTCTTTCATCTTTGGATTCAATCGGCGTTGGTGATCAACAACTGGTTTAGCATCAGGTTCCATATTAATCTTGAGCTAACATAGAGTGGGGCTAATGCCATCTAAATCATCAACAATATATCCAATAGCAACTCGGTGCTGCCTTAGAACTTTCAATAATCTTTCTTCTTCAAGTTCTGAAAGGTTAGCACTAATAATAACATGATATATCTTCTTCTCATCAAGATAAGCATATTTCAAAGTGTCTGGCAATTGTTTTAATTCAAACTCAAGATCACTTTTAGGCAGAGGTGGACCTCCTAGAGTTTCAATAGGCAAATTGTGTTTAAGCATAGGATGTTGTTCAAAAAATATATTATCTATTTCATTTCTTTCATGCATATGTAAGTCATTTTCATGATCCAGCAGATATTGTTCTAGTGGACCAGTAGATGGCACATCAATGGAAGCAAGACCAATTATTTTATCCTTACTAGGCAATTCCTTCTTATGAGGTTTTCTACTAAACTTGGAGAAATTAAACTCATAAGACTAATCACCAAAGCTAACACCGACAGTTTGTTTCTCACAATCTATTTTAGCATTAATGGTGTTCTAGAAGGTCTGCCAAAGAAAACAGGACAAAAATCATCTTGTGGGGTACCAAGAACAAGAAAATCAGTCGGGTATTTTATTTTCCCACACAAGACTTCAACATCTCTAATAATCCCAATTGGTGAAATAGTGTCTCTATTAGCAAGTTTAATAGTACCATCTATGTCTTCTATCTCTGCGGGTGATATGTCATTCATAATTTCTTGGTACAAGGTAAAGATAATAACACTCATGCTAGCACCTATGTCACATAAACCATGATAACAGTGATCTCCTATTTTAACTAAGACAACGGGCATAACAACAACATGTCTATGTTTATCCTTTTTATCGGGTTTGGCAATTCTAGTAGCTTCTTCACATAAATAAATAACATGCCCATCTATATATTCTTACAATAGATTCTTAACCATAGCAACAGTAGGTTCTACCTTGATTTGTTCTTTAGGTTTAGGTGTTCTAATATAACTTTTGTTGACCACAATTGAAACTTTAGCATGTTTCTTAATCCTAACAGGGAAAGGTGGTTTCTCAATATAAGAAGCACCATTGGATCAACATTATAAATAATAGTTTCCTCTTTAGCCAGTATTGGTTCTTTAATTTCTTCTTTAATAGGTGGGTGATAATGAAAAAACTTCTCCTTAGGGAGTTCGACATGAGTAGCAAATGATTAACAAAAAAAGGCTACTATCTCAGAGTCAAGTCCATATTTAGTGCTAAACTTTTGAAAAGCATCGGTATCCACAAAAGATTTAACACAATCAAACTTAAGCTTAATACCTGACTCTTTATCTTTGTTGAGTTCCCAATCTTCAGAGTTGCGTTTAATTATTTCCAAAAGATCCCACCGGAATTCAATAGTTTTCTTCATAAAAGAACCAGCTCAAGAAGTATCGAGCATGGATTGATCAGTACGAGAAAACCGAGTATAAAAATTCTGGATAATAATTTCTCTTGATAGCTCATGATTGGGTCATGAATATAACATTGACTTAAGCCTCCCCCAAGCTAGCGCGATACTTTCTCCTTCACGAGGCCAAAAATTATATATGTAAATCCGATCACGATGAACTAGATGCATAGGATTTTTTTTTGGTGAAACTCCAATTTCAATCGATTCCAATTCCAAGATCCAATATCATCGCATAGCCTATACCATGCCAATGCTTTTCCCTTCATAGATAAAGGGAAAACCTTCTTCTTAACTTCATCTCCGGGTAAACCGGCAAGCTTAAACAATCCACAAATTTCTTCCACATATATCAAGTGCATATCAGGATTTTCGGTTCCATCTCCCACCTAAGGATTAGCTAGCAGTTGTTCAATCATGGCTGAAGGAATTTCGTATTCAATATTTTCAATAGGTGCAGTAGGTTGAGGCGTAACTAATTGCAGTTCCGGTCGAGGTGAAGATACCGCGAACAAACCCCTCAAAAGAATGTTCTCCATAGTAATAAGTGACAATAAATTTTAGCATGTAGTAATAATTTTTCCTTACTAAATTCCACTTACCAAGAGCGCTTCACTCTCTGGCAATGGCGCCAGAAAATAGCCTTGATGACCCACAAGTATATGGGATCAATTGTAGCCTTTTCGATAAGTAAGAGTGTCGAACCCAACGAGGAGCAGAAGGAAATGAAAGTTGTTTTCAGCAAGGCAATCTCTACAAGTGCTAAAAATGTAAGTAACAGAGTAGTTTGATAGCAAGATAACTTGTAACAAGACGATAATGATAGTAGTAACAAAAGTGCAGCATGGTAGCCCAATACTTTTCAGGCAAAGGACATGCCAAAACGGTCTCTTATATTAAGCAAAGCTTTCTTGAGGGTACACGGGAATTTCATCTAGTCACAGTCATCATGATGGTTCGATTCATGTTCACTACTTTGATAATTTGGTATGTGAGTGTACCGGTGCGTAGGTGTTGTACTTACTTGAACAAACCTCTTACTTATGATTAACCCCCTCGCAAGCATCCGCAACTATTTGAAAAGTATTAAGAATAAATTCTAACCATAGCATTAAACTTTTGGATCCCATCGGTCCCTTACGGAGCAGCGCATGAACTAGGGTTTAAGCTTCTGTCAGTCTCCCAACCCATCATCTAATAAATACTCCACAATGCATTCCCTTAGGCCTAAATATGGTGAAGTGTCATGTAGTCGACGTTCACATGACACGACTAAGGGAATCACAACATACATACTAACAAAATATTGAACACATATCAAGTTCACATGATTACTTGCAAGATGATTTCTCCCGTGACCTCAAGAACAAAAGTAACTACTCACAAGTAATAATCATGCTCAAGATCAGAGGGGTACTAAATAACATAATGGATCTAAACATATAATCTTTCACCAAATAAACCATATAATGATCAACTACAATATGTAATCAATACTACTAGTCACCCACAGGTACCAATGTGAGGTTTCGGTACAAAGATTGAACACAAGAGATGAACTAGGGTTTGGGAGGAGATGGTGCTGGTGAAGATGTTGATGGTCATTGCCCTCCCCAAGATGGGAGAGTTGTTGATGATGATGACGACGATGATTTCCCACTCCAGGAGCGAAGTTCCCCCTGTGGAATCGCTTCACCGGAGGGCAAAAGTGCTCCTGCCCAAGTTCCGCCTTGAGACGGAGGCACTCCACTCTGAAAGTCCTCCCCTTATTTTTTGTAGGTAAAAATGACTTATATACGAGAAGATGGGCACCGGAGCTGGGCCGGGCTAAGCACTTCCCACCAGGGCGCGCTTGGGGACCTGGCGCGCCCTGGTGTCTTGTGCTCACCAGGTGGCCCCCCTTCGGTAGTTATTTTCTCCAGTATTTCTTATATATTCCATAAAAAATCTTCGCGAAGTTTCAGCTTGTTTGGAGTTGTGTAGAATAGGTGGCCTGACGTACTTTTTTTAGGTCCAGATTTCTAGCTGCTGGAATTCTCCATCTTTGTGTGAACCTTGCATAATATGAGAGATAAGGCATTAGAATTACTCCAAAAAGTATTATTATGCATACAAACATCATAAATAACAGTAGGTAAACATGATGCAGAATGGACATATCAGTATACAACCCTCATTCATCATTCTTTATTTGGTGCTTATTTAATTCTTTTTTATGTAATTCTTGAACATATGTACCTGTGAATCAAATAATGCTTTGTTGTTGAACCTGGTTGATATAAATGAAGTTATATCCTACTTTCAAACTGAAATTCAATACAATTTTAAATAGCAGCCATTAAATTAGGGTGAAAATACGCTTTGTGGGTCATTAAGGCGCACACGGTCTATAAAGCACAACGTGTGTGATACACATCATAACCCGACACGGTTCACCAAGAGGAAAAGTGTGTAACCATGCACAAGGTTGCCATTTGGAAAGCGTGTGTGATGTCAGACAATACCACAAACGATGCGGGAAAACTAAATGTCTGTGATTGTCGCCCTATCGTACACGGTTTACAATCATGAACTGTTTGTGATGTGGTGCGCACCGTAAACGTAGAGCCAGTTTGGTACGTGCCTAGAAAATCTCGTGCCTAGACTATGCCTGGATTGCACCTGATATTAGGTAAGACCACGAAATATCGATTGCGGTGGCAATGCAAGCACAAACGACTAGCAAGGATGGAGCGTCCGGAATATGCGAGATATCACAAACAGTTGTGTGAAGAATCGCGTTTGGGAAACATGCATGCTCGCAACGCGTATGCTTAGTTATGAAAAACGCGCATTACTACTCCCTATCCCCGACGATATCTGGATCGTGTGGGAAGGACCCCTGTCGGTGTAAAAACTGACAGATCTCGGTTAGGGGTCACGAACTATGCGTCCGAGGATCGATCATGAATATCCGACCCCTCAACAGCCCTAACCCTAAAGAGTACAACTAACGACGGTGACTTCGCTCGCATACATATGAACAAATATGATCGATCATTTATGAACAATAAAAACATCATATGCTTATGTGTGTGTGTGTGTTTATATATATATATATATATATATATATATATATATATATATATATATATATATATATATATATATATATATATATATATAGCCGGTATATTCAAATAACATTATGAGAATAATATTCTCATAACACTTCCGCACTGGACGCATAACACGAGGGCACTTCAACACAGAGACGAGTGAACTTCATGTTGAAAAAACTGTACGTGTTGTTTTCTCGGTACCTTTTTTGCTCTAATTTTTTAACCATTTGTCAAAACAATGCGTGTAATATACCGTTGAAAAGGTATGGATTATGCGGTACTTCGCCATGTTGAACACTTTTCGAGATTCCGCACGGTTTAAGAGCAGTTTTGAAAACGGTGCGACCGACGAATAATGGCAGCGATCATTTTTCCGCGATTTTTTCCTAACCGCTCGTCGGAATGAAGCAAGTGATACATCGTTGGAAAGTTATCGTCGATGCGCTACTTTTACATATCTATTATTTTCTCTAATTCGTTACGGTTTAAGAGCAGTTTAAAATTTACTAAATCGCGAAATTCTGTTTTTCGAATTTTTTCAAATGTTCGGTACTGTTTTAGCTTCAGTTTTTTAACCGTTTGTCGAAACGAGGCGTATGATACGCCGTTGGAAAGCTACGGATAAGGCACAACTTTCATATGTTGAAATATTTTTGAGATTCCTTACGGTTTTAGTTAATTTTGAAAATTGTGCGGCTGACCACGATATGCAGCGGCCGTTTTTCGCCAATTTTTTCAAACCGCTTGTCGGAATGATTCGAATGGTACACCATCGAAAAGATATCGACGAGGCGCAACTTTTTCGTGTAGAACACTCTCTCTAATTCCTTACGGTTTAAGAGCAGTTTTGATTTTACGAAAATGCGGACACTCTGTTTTCCGCGACACCAAAATTTGACGTGTGCACTGCATCGAACAGAAAAGCGCACTGCTTCAAACTGAAAACCGCACTGCATCGGACAGACAGTTGAACTTCATGATTTCATTTGTCGGACGTACATTTTTCTCTAATGAGTTTTTGTTGTCTTCTTTTAAACTTTCCTTATGAAAGAGAGTGGACCGCACAGAGACGGGGACAAGTGAACCAGGGCATATATCAAAGTGAACCACATTAATGCCTTGTTGTTTCGCTAAATTTTTCATACTTTTCATGTCACTCTCAAAAGTGAACCATATCGGAGGACAAAACGCACTACGACACCAAGCTTTGAAACACACAAGTGAAACAAAGCGCACCATCTCAAATGAAAAATAAATGCGGGTATGTGACATCGAGGCAAGGCAAGCGTACTACAATCTTTTTCTCTTTGCATTGCAAACACATAGAAATAGTGTCATCTTCTCATCTTTTTACGAATGCTCCCTAACTGCTGAGAGGAGGCAAGTGTACTCCATCAACTTCTCTGCCAAAAAAATCTACGACACACAACAACAGAGTGAGCTGCATAAAAAAATCGACCTTTTGCACTTTGGCAATATAGTGAACCTCTCGGTAAAAGAAAATCACCGCAGTGATCAGACAAGTGAGCTGCATTTCAAAAAAAGTATTGTGTTGTTTTCTTCAATGCACGTTTTTAGGAGAGCTGTGATTGGTGGGTCTATGGGCTAGGAGACAGGGTCGCAATGCTCCTCTTCATCCACAGTACAAGCACATACAAATGACAATGACGAAGGACTTAAAAAATAAATTCATAATTTTGTCCGTGAAATGCAAGCCGGTCGCCTGCGCACTACATGTCCACCCCTCGCAGCACTGCACCTGTGCATCCATGGGACTGCAACGAAAAAATGAAATACGAATATTTTTCAATTGTGAGCAAAATACACACAAATCAAACATCGTCGTTCTGCACCCCATTTTCGCGGGCTGCACACACATGGGCGCCGCACTGCACGCTGATGTTTCCTGCAGTGCACGCCGTTGTTGCCTGCAGTGCACGTCGGCAAAGGTAGGTGGAAGAGGGTCACCACCCTCTGTCGGATCTTCTGTCGCTGCTCTGCAAAAACGAAGGGAACTGCACACGCACGAATTGGGAGCCGATGACCAATAGTGAACTTCACATGCACGAAGAAAGAAGTTGGAGCCACGGATCAACGAGCAGGTGGGTAAGGCAAGACATGGCCGCGACGGATCAGGTCATTGGAGGGGTAGATCCGGCCGCGGCGACTGGCAGGAGGTCGTCGGATGTAACCGGCGCACCCTCTTTTTTTGCAGTAGAGAAGGTAGAATGCGGCGGCCGGATCTAGTAGGAGGTCGCCGAAGTTCCGGGAAACAGCCGGTCGCCGGAGTAGGAGGGAGGGCAGGTGGCGGTGCAACGATGCACCTGCACCATGCGGCGGTGGGGCTTCCCTATCGCCAGATCCAGAGCAGTCGGTGACGACGATGATGGATCCGGTGGGTCGAGACAGGAGATGGAGGTCACGGAGGGCCGCGCGCGGTGCCGGCCGGGGCGGGCGGCGGGTGGTGCTGGCCGGGGCGGGCGGCGCGGGTGGTCCTTGGGGCAGGTGGCGCACGGTGTTGGCCGGGACGGTGTGGCGCGGGATGCAGCTCGGGGCGGGTGACGCGGGTGGTTGCTGGGGCGCCATGCTCTTGGTCGTGGGGGTGATGGCGCTGGGGCGCGGGTGGTGGTCGGGAGGTGGGCATCGGCGATAGATGGGTGGAGCCGTGGAGGCTTGACCGGGGAAGAAGGCCTTTTTTATTATATATATATATATATATATATATATATATATATATATATATATATATATATATATATATATATATATATATATATATATATATAGGGTGGGTCTATTCTCATAACACCCCTTAAGACCTTATTCTCCTAACAAAAGGCCTTATTCTCATAACAACCAACTCGTCCGCTCCCCGCCTCCTAGCGCCCGACGCCGGCGTCCTCCCCCACCCCTCCCCGCCTCCTAGCGCGGAGCGCCCAGGCGGCCGGCGGCCAGCATCCTCGCCAATCCCTCCCCCGCCTTCTAGCGCGGGAGCGCACGCTGGCCGGCGGGCAGCGTCCTCCCCCACCCCTCCCCGCATCCTAGCGCGGGGGCGCACGGCGGACGGCGGCAGGCGTCCTCTCCCCACCCCTCCCCCGCCTCCTAGCGCCGAGCGCACGGCGGCCGGCGGCCGGCGTCCTACACCTCACCTCCACCCCCGTCCCCCCGCCTCGTAGCGGCAGCGGAGCGCCCGCCAAAGCGGCCGGCGATGTAGTCCGTCGGGGGCGAAATTTCCGCGGCGGCGTTTAGGAAGCGACGCCGCACCTCACCTTCGCCGCAACAACACCTGGAGGATCCGCCCTTGAAGCATCCAGCCTCAGCCATGCATGACAGGGGGAAGCGAACTGCAACGTTGACTACTACATCACATTCGTCATGGATGCGAACTGCAATGGTGCACGTCCAGCCTTCTCCCGCAACAATGGCCAAGGTGGAAAAAGCGCATGATTTCCTGCAGCGGAGGTGGACTGCACGACAACAGCAGCAAGAGTTGCATCTGCAGAAGGAGGGAACTGCATATAAGGTAAGAAAATCAACATACCAACCCCCCCCCCATCCAGTTTGCAGTGACGTTTTTATACACATGCAGTCCCCCATCTTGCGTCGACTGCAGTAACCTGTGTCTCCAAAAGTAGAAAATCAGAAAAGGATAGTTCGAAAAATAAAAGACGCGGTATGGATGAAAATTGCAGTCCACATTGACTAAAAAAGTAGAGCGCTGTTCCTAGAGCTGAAGTGAATTGTTTCTTCACGTTAACTAACAGTGCCCCTGCTGTAGAATGACACATTGAAAGTGCAAATTCTTACCGTTTGCAAAAATATAATGATATATAGAACGAAAGATGCAATTCATTTCATTGTTGACATGCATAAAAAATGATTTGGCTTAATAACCTGCAGGAATTCGCTATGCCTCAAAAACAGAAGATGCCTCGAATCATTTACGACCCTGAGCCCCTGAACTGCATTGGAAGAGAAGAGTGGGAGATGCCTCGATGGATAACACCTGAATTACCTAGGGGTTTCTTTAACACGACAAACAGATTTGCCTACTCCATGGAGGAAGATGAAGAGGATAAAGATGAAAACAGCGAACCAAACATCGTTCGAGATGGAGAAGGCAGTGAGACAAAAAAACCGCAGGATGACGAAGAGGACGACGACGATCTGGTCTTCATGGGTGAACACGCGCAGAAACATGATGAGGAAGAGGATGATGACGAGGAGCAAATCATAACAGTTATGCAGCCAAGGCACACGCGTGTCTTTGGAACATTTGGTCAGCAGATCAGAACGGATGATATAGCACCTCCAGAAGCCGATGTTGAAACCCAGCAAGTTCGGCAGATCCATGTGCAAACGATTCGTCTACAAAGGGACGGTGGAATTCCACCAAGGCCGCCTACTGCCCAACAAAAGAATCGGAAGCATAATCAAGGAGGGCCGCAGGCAACCAAGAAAGTAAAGTTCTCCACACTCCTGCCTCCTCGCGATCCTCAATTACACAGGTCTGTTGTCACCCCTCCATGCCCAATAAACATCGGTGAGCTGCAAACACCGTTAGAAGAAAAACAGTACACGCACGTAAGCATCCTTGCCTGACTACTGCAGTTCAGTTATTACGCATAGTTTCAGCTTGTGCATTCTCATTAACAAAAAAAAGAAACATTCCGTGTTGTATGTGTGCAGGATGAGAACATGCTCCGAGAACTTGTGCCCGTGAAAGGTATGCAGTTCACATCATAAGATGCGGCGCGGGAGTTCTACAACACGTATGCGAGGCATGCAGGCTTCGGCACACGCAAAAACGGTGGATACAGAACAAACAGATACATCGTGTGCTCGAAGGAAGGCAGGAGCAAACAAACTGTCACTGATTATGACAGAAAGCGGGAAAAAACATCAAAGAGGACTGGCTGCAAGGCCGGGATGAGATTGAAAAAAATAAAGGATGTGTTTGTGATAGCAGAGATTGAGCTCAATCACAACCACAGGATGATTGACAGCTCGGCTATGCTTCTGCACATGCACTCGCATAAGACGGATGACCCGTTGCTCGATAAACTAGTGAAGGACATGCAGAGTGACAACCTCACCCACACGCAGATGATGTCAACCCTGTCGAGGATGTCAGGAGGACTGCACTTTATGGGGCGCACCAG
The DNA here is from genome assembly GCA_902687465.1 of Secale cereale. Taxonomy (NCBI): domain Eukaryota; kingdom Viridiplantae; phylum Streptophyta; class Magnoliopsida; order Poales; family Poaceae; genus Secale; species Secale cereale. The sequence goes on along the minus strand of LR738710.1, from coordinate 383,637,529 downwards.
CCGTGACTGGGTGAACAGGTACGTTCACTAAAAACAAAAAACGATATCTCGTCTATTTCATGCAGTCCGCTTTATGCATTTTCTGTAAGTCCATAATGCTGAAAGTATATTGTTAATTTGAACTGCAGGAAGCATCAATTCGCGAGGGAGGAAACAGAGGACGATGTGAAGAAACTCCTGGCTTTCTTTGAGAAGATGCAACAAATAAACCCGGAGTTCTTCTATGACTACGAGAAAGATGTCGATAACCGTGTGCGCAACATATTCTGGGCGAACGCCAGCTGCAGGGGAACGTACGAAGATTTTGGAGATTGTGTCACATTTGACACGACATACAAGACCAACAAGTTCCACATGCCTCTGGGCGTCTTCGTTGGAGTCAACCACCACCTCCAAAGTACAATATTCGCTGTGGCTCTCATCAGAGACGAAACAATACCGACTTTCGAGTGGGTGTTCCGGACGTTCTTGCGTTGCATGAACAACAAGCGGCCAATCTGCATACTCACAGGTATGCTGAAAAAAAAGAGTGAACTTAAATAACAATGCAGTACACTGCCAAGTTTTGTAGTACATCTCTTACATCCAATGAAAAAAAAAGAAAAAAAAGCAGAAAAAGGATATGCAGTTCTCTCAATAACTCGCTGCTTGTTTTTTTTTCAAAAACATGCAGATCAATGCCTCTCCATGGATGCCGCGATAAAAAGTACGCTCGTAGGCACGCTGCACAAGTTATGCCGTTGGCATATATTGAAAAAATACAAGGATCACCTGTCCTTGCTGTACAAAGCCTATGAGAAATTCAAGGATGAGCTGACCTCCGTTCTCAACCACCCACTGATGCCATCAGAGTTTGAACGCGCTTGGCGTGAGCTCATGGAAAAGTATAACCTGCAAAATGATGAGATTATGAAGGCGCTGTGGGCAGACAGAAAAGAATGGATATCGGCTTACTACAAGGAGGTGTTCTGTGCACGGATGACGTCGACACAGAGAAGTGAAAGCATGAACCGGATCTTGAAGAGGAACTTTGTCAAGGAAAGACACGACCTGCACATCTTTGCGTCCCAGGTGGATAGGTGCATCCAGACAAGGAAGGGCGTCGAGCACGCGGAGACCATAGCTAACGAGGTATATAAAACAGAAAAAAAAATTCAGAGATGGATCAGCAATTAATAAAAACAAAAATACTCGCTTTCTTGATTTTTGCTGCAAAAAAGACAACCACTTAACTGGTTTTCTTTGTTTCACAGACGGAGATAAAGACTACTACTCAGTTTGGATTCGAGGTTCAGCTCTCCAAGATTTACACCAGGGCGGTCTTTGCTGACTTCAAGCAAACGCACTACCGCAGCACAGCCTTCAGATCAGAGCAGTCCACTGACAACCCCACGAAATATTTGGTGCGCCACTACAACCGGTCTGATGATTTTGATTGGGCAAGACACGAGTTCCAGGTGGTTGCTGATGTGACGAACGGTATCTACGAATGCGAATGCAAGCTGTGGACACACACAGGTAAGTGATACAGGAAAACAAAAAAAAAATAAGCACGCGTAAAACAAAATGAAGTTCACTTATTGCTCGTAGCAAAAAAAAAGAGATTAAAAACAAAAAAATATATAGTGAGGTTCACTATAGCAGCAGACACAGGACCTATTTATAATGCAGTTCACAAAACCAAAAATAAAATAAAAAATGTTGCCTATTTATGTGAAGTTTGCTGGCACGAGTAACCGAAAAAAAATTCTTTTGCTGCAGGCCTGTTCTGCGTGCACATCATTTGCATGTTGGATCAGCTGCGGGTGGACAAGATACCTGAACAGTACATATTGAAGAGATACACACGGAACGCATGCCAAAATCCAACTTTTGACCGCAGAGACTATGAGCAAACTGCTCCGGATGGGAGTTCGATGTTCTGCCGTATGAGACTACTTGCAGAAACTGCAATGGACCTGGCGAACAGAGGTGTCAAGTCGGATAGAGGGTACAACAGAGCTTTAGCTCGGATGAGAAAACTCATACAAGAAGTGAACGTAATAAATGAAGAAGAAGAAGAGGCGGAAAAGATAATGGATGCGCGGGGTGAAGTCCAAGGAAAGGAGCAGGAACATGCTGCTGATGGTGCAATTCATAATATGGATGACACAATTCTTCCCCCGCCTGTTTCAAACACAAAAGGGAGAAAGAAAGAGAGCAAGTCAGCCAATAAAAAAGCTGCATCAAATGAAAAAAGCCCTGGAAAAAATAGCAGGCCTGAGCCGGAACTGGACAGCGAAGGAAGACCACTGGGGGTAAGGATGTGTAAATCATGCAATAAGATTGCGGGACACAACTCAAGAACATGTGAGGAGAGGCTGAAACAAATCCAGGCTGAAAATGCCACCACAAATCACCAAGCTGACCAACAAGATGATACGCCAAAGAGAAGACTATGTAGCGTCTGCAACAAGAGAGAGAAGCATAACGCGAGAACTTGTCCAAATAGAACAGAGGAGAAAGATGAAGAAGAGGACGAAGAAGATGACGAGGAAGATGCTGACAGAGAAGAGAGTGAGGAAGCGAGCAAAGCTGATGAAACCGAGGAGGAAGATGATGAAGAAGAAGAAGAAGACGAGGAAGAAGAAGAAGCAGACGAAGAAATCGAAGAACCATCATCAAAAACGAAGGGGAGAGACAGAACGCATAATCCAGCGCGTAGGCAAGCGTCGCGGTCGCACGGTCCCGTTACAAGGGGTAACGCGAACAACAAGAGCAAGATAAAAGCAGCAACAAACGTTGAAACAAATGCAGTGCACAATCTGCGAAGAAGCACCAGGAAAAGGGCGTAGATCAAAACACATATGCAGTTTTTGCATTTTAAAAAAACATATCAACTTCATCATTTATATATATCGTTATCGTGTAATAATATGCAGTTCTCTTCTATATGAAAAAAGAAAATAAGATGAGAATTCCACTCTCAGAATGCAGTTCTCTTCTGTATGAAAAAACCCGACATCGGAATGTCATTTTGAGAATGCAGTTCTCTTGCTCGTATAGAATCTGACCATGAACGTGAATCAGTACAGAAAAGCAGATAGAAAAGAAAAAAATGTAGAGTCAGGCCAGGATAAAACTAATACACTGCAGTGCGTGCGTGGTGCGTTTAAAAGCTTCAGTGCAGTTACCTTCGAGTACACAGTGCAGTGCGCTTAGTGCAAAAAAATGTAAACAAAAACGATTCCGCTTCTGAAGCGATGCAGTTCGCTTACGGGAAACGATTACGCTTCTGAAGCGACGCAGTTCGCTTACGGCGGACGATTCGGTTCGCCTGCCCTAAAATAAATGCTCCCACTATCGCCCGAAGCGCCCGCACCCCGCCCCTCCTCTATACCGACGGTTGCACGCCGCACGAACGCCAGGATCGTCACGAACCCACGATCGCCTACACGGTTTGGAGAAGAGATCGTGTCCTCGGCAGAAGTTGCTGCCGCTCCCATTTAAATCCCGCGCTCCATCGAACAGGCCGTCCGCACAAAAACACACGACGCTGCGCCTTCCTCCTCTTCTTCGCCGTCTTTGCAGCAATGGGGTTCAGCAGGACCTACGACGCCGTGCATGCGCACGGGAACACGAAGCTGAAGGTGGTCTACACCACCGACGTCGCCGCCATGGCGACGTACGTCGAAGAGTTCAAGACACTTCTCCAGCGGCGCCGCCAGAAGATCGTCGGCATCGACGTGGAGTACACACCCGACCACCGCAGGGCGGCCGTGGTTCAACTATCCATCGGCAAGTACCAGCCAGTGCTTGTTTTCCAGGTATGTGGTACATTGGGCAAGAGATGCGTCTCCTTCGACAGGTTACTCGACGACCCAAGGTAAGCAATTCTCTATGCCGAGTACGCGTTGCAGTTCTATATGCCCGTGTATGCAGTTCCGAAAAGGTATAACTTGCGGTTCACTTTCCTTAGGTTCGAGTTCGCTGGCTTCGCCATCGAGCAGGACAAGCAGAAGCTCGCAGCCAGCGACCTCCACGTCGCCAACTTCGTCGACATCCAGACGAACTGGAGGGTGCCTGATGGAACGAAGCCACTGGACTCGCTGGGCGATGTAGCTGCTGCCATCATCGACGACGAGTACGCGGACATGAAGACGAAGATGACAGACCACGACCACAGCCTGTGGACTTCCATTCTCAGCACCAAGCACGTCGAGTATGCTGCCAAGGACGCCTACGCTGCGTTCGAGATATGGAACAGAATCAGCACCATGAAGAAAGGCCTCGCGCGCGCTGAAACAGAGAAGACAAGGAAGCGCCCGAGGTCCTCTAGGAGGGGGTGGGGCAAGGGAGGATCAACTTCCACCTCCAACTCCAACGGGTGGAACTGGTGAATCAGGACAGATGCTGAAACCCAACGATTCCTGTCGCAAGTGCTCGATTTAGTTTCCTCTGCGTATGTAGATTAGTTTGCTTTCGTTCTAGTTTGCTTTGGAACAATGTTTGCTTGTGTTGCGTTAGTTTGCTTGATGATGTACTATGACAATTATGACCCCAGAACCGTAGTTTCTATCTATCAAATATATGCAGTTCTCCGTAGTATGTTTTCAGTATGTATATTGCTTTAAAACCACTGCTGCATCTAGGATGCACATAAAAAAACAAAAACTATCAGAGCAGTTCACATAGACAATTCTTTCACAAAACTGCTCCCTGTTACGAAGGTTGATGCAGTGCTCTTTTATTAAAAAAACTCTAGTTCCCTCTGTGGGTTAAAACAAAAGAAAATTGCTGCTGCTGATAGGATGCACATGAAAGACTATATGTAAAAAAGCAGTTCACTTATACTCAGAATTCTCATAAAGAAAAAACACTAGAAGCCACGCAAAAAAATGTCAGATTATTACAACAAAAATGTCTCATGCTGCTGCTGCTCAAGCGAGACTGATCTAAAGCAAATTTAACTTGATTTCCAAACACTTTGCATGCCTAGAAAACATAGCCATCACAATATCCCCTGCCTGAAGACCAGCTTCCTCCACAAATTCCCTCCAGCCATCTTTGAGAACCAAACAATCATCAGATCCAACAGAATACATAACATCAACATCATGATATCCATTCTTGCTGACCAACACCAAATTAACACAGCTTTCTGTTACCCTCACTAGACCAGAAGGGAATTTCTGCAAAGAAAAACAACAAGAACAGAAAAAAATATAAGAACAACTAAGAAAAAGATTACAATCTTTCATACAGAAATATTGATGTCAACACGTAATAATATTGACTAGACAAACATTGCTGCTGCTCCTACAGTGTTCATAAAAAAACTACTACGGGAAAAGCAGTTCGCTTATACTTGGTAGCAAAAAAAATTTCTTCAGAAAACTAATACTCCTACAAAAATTAAGGTAGCGTTAACTACAAACAACACATGAAAAAGAATATCCGAGAAATACATACCCATGAAACACTGACATCATCGTCAGTCAACTGATGGATGAATGGAGCCCGAAACCCAATACCTGAAGAATATAGAATAGAACAGAGAGCGCTGTGCCGCTGCTTCTGGTTCAGAACCAAACCTTCAGACAAAACGCATGTCTCCAGCATCGGCTCCACCCTTGCCAGGCAGCCGCACGCGCAATCCATTGCCAGGCGAAAAACAGATCTGGTTGGGAGAAAAAACAGATCGAGCAGGAGTGGCGCCGCCACGGATAAGATGAGATGGGAGCCGCCAGGGATAAGGTGGGAGGGGAGCCAATTGACCCACCAGTATATATATATGTAAAACAAACAACACAAAAAAAACGACGAATAAAGCAGTGCGGTTACATAACAAAATGCATTCCGCATTGCATATTGCTGCAGTCCACCCGCTTGACAAAAGCAAAAAAAAAACTAATCAAACTAGTACCCCCACGCAACCGTGGCTGTAATGCAGTTCATACAGGCTCGCATTGCATATTAATGCAGTTCGCCGCACTACAAAAAATTCAACACGCCTTTGCATATTACTGCAGTCCACCGCTCTTGACCGCGATTCACAGACGAAACACACAGCATGCGATGCAGTTCTAACAACTATACAATGCAAAAAAACTCAAAGAACATCTTTTGATAAACGACCAGAGCCAGTCGCGCCGCAAAAAACCGTGGACAGAAAACTTAAAATTCTTCCAAAATAACAACTTAATCCGCTACAATTTATACGGATAGATCAAAAGCAGCCCGTAAATGCCGAAAACAACAGAACATTACATACAAAACGCAGCAATTTCGATCCGCACTGGGGAGAACAGAGAAACAGAGAAAGGCGGACGAACGGACGCAGATCCGCCAAAATCCAATGATTTCCGTCGTTTTCTCGCAGAATTCAGTGCTTAACCGCAAATTAAATCAGCGCAAGCGCAAATAAACCAGCACAAATCAGTGAAACTAGCCAGAAACGATGCTAGATGAACGTTTCCTGCTGCACCTCTATGTGGTGCATAGCAGAAGACGGAAGCAGTGCGCATAGTTCTCCAATGCATTTTTGCAATGCAGTTCGGAAGTGTTATGAGAATATTATTCTCATAATGTTATGAGAATAGACCGGCTTTATATATATATATATATATATATATATATATATATATATATATATATATATATATATATATATATATATATATATATATATATATATATATATATATACTATTCTGCTAATATTAGCAGAATAACTATTCTGATAACACTTCTGCACTGCATGCTCAATGCAAGCACACGTCGATGTTTCAACCAAGCGTGCTGCAGTACTCACGCGAATGAACATCATGTTGAAAAAACTTTACGCGTTGTTTTTTTCGGTACCTTTTTTGCTCTAGTTTTTTAACCGTTTGTCCGAACAATGCGTGTAATATACCGTTGAAAATCTATGGATTATGCGCTACTTCACCATGTTGAACACTTTTCGAGATTCCTCACGGTTTAAGAGCAGTTTTTAAAACAGTGAGACCCACGAATAATGGCAGCGAGCGTTTTTTCGTGTTTTTTCTAAACCGCTCGTCGGAATGAACATATGATACACCGTTGGAAAGATATTGTCGAGGCGCATATTTTTCATGTCTACTATTTTGTCTAATTTGTTACGGTTTAAAAGTAGTTTCAAATTTACTAAATCGCGGAATTCAGTTTTTCGATTGTTTTCAAATTTTTGGTACTGTTTTCACTCCAGTTTTCTAACCATTTGTCTAAACAAGGCGTGTAATATACCGTTGAAAAGCTATGGATGAGGCGCAACTTTCATATGTTGAAATGTTTTTAATATTCCTTACAGTTTTTAGTTAATTTTGAAATCGTGCGGCTGACTATGGGAGGCAGCGAATGTTTTTTGTGAAATTTTTTCAAACCGCTCGTCGGAATGATTCAAATGGTACACCATAGAAAAGATATCCACGAGGCGCAACTTTTTCATGTATAACACTATCTTTAATTCCTTACGATTTAAGAGCAGTTTTGATTTTACCGAAATGCGGACACTCTGTTTTCCGCGACAACGAAATCGACGCGTGCACTGCATCGGACAGATGAGCGCACTGCTTCAGACTGAAAACCGCACTCCATCGGATGACCAAGTGAGCTACATAATTTCTTTTGTCGGACATAACTTTTCTCAGACAAGTTTTTGTTGTCTATTTTTTTCCTTTTTTTTATGAACGAGAGTGGACCGCAGAGACGAGGGCAAGTGAAACGCGACATATATCAAAATGAACCTCATTACTTTTTTTGTTATTTTGCTAATTTTTTCGCACTTCCATGTTATGTGCAAGTGAACCTCATCACTCTCAAAAGTGAATCACATCCAAGGACTACACACACTACAGGTGTTAATTTAGTCGACTGATTTTTTAAACACTCAAAACAAATCGCATTTCATACATAAGGGTAATCAAACATCATTCTTTTTACGCAAACTGAGCGCACTTCAAAACAAGTTCTCTAAAAAATGAAAAACATGGATGGAGTGAACTGCGTCACCCAACTTTTCGACGAAAAAATGTACTGCACGTATGCGCGGGGTGAGGGGCAGACTGCACGCATGTCCGATGGGACTGCAAGTAGATGCGCTCCACACTGCACGAGAGTACCGACTAAACTACATGCTGAGCTATTGAGGTGAATGGGATTGAAGCGAACTAGAAAATTTGTCATAATCCCGACAATGCTCTCCTCACAGTACATAAAGTGCACTGCATGGCGAGTCCATGATGGCCGCACACACTTGCTGTGTGGACTGCTCCACGGAGACCCTGCGCTGCTCATCCCGGAGAGGGGGAATGGGGGAGTGCACGGTTTCGCCAATGATGGGGACAAAGTGAGCTGCAGTCCAACAGAAAAAAATTACCAAGTGAGCTGCAGTTGTACATGCGCACTAACGAACTAGCAAGCTAACTGCACAAACAAAGAAAATGCAATTTAGGTAAGCAGGATGTGGCGCTGCACGAACCGGGACTGCAGGCAAGAACACCGAAGTCTACAAGTGCACGAGCATTGAACCACCACACGCATGCCTCCGTGCTGCATGTCTGCTGCCATGGTGGACGGAGTCGATGGCCTCGCGTTGGCCGGAGTCGATGCGGGGCGGATCCGCCGCCGGTGGTGGCCAGATCCGGCGTACCTGGAGTGGCCTCCTAGGTCTAGAGAGATGGTGAGGAAGAGCTGGGGGGAGGGCCGTGGCTGGGAGGCGCTGCGGCGGTTGGAAGGAGTCAGGGCAGAGGGTTGTCGCGCCATCGACGCCAACCGCCGTGCTTTTTGGGAGTGCTTGCCAGGGCAGATCCCGAACTACCTCACCAGGATACGGCGCGCGCGTCCCGGTGAGCAGGGGTGGGCGATGCAGCTCGTCGGCGTCAGGGGAACTGCTTGTCGCGGCTCGGCGGTGAAGGAGAAAAGCAGGGCACGGGGAGGGGATCCACAACCGTTGGTCAGCTGGATCTGACGCGGGGATGCGAGGAGGGGAGATGTGTAGTGCACGCCGGCGCCGGCCCCGGCCAGGAGGAAGAGGAGGCATGGCGCGCAACCGGGAGGGATGTGGGGGCGGCCGGGGTTTGGGTGGCCTCTAGTGGGCTGCCAGTCATGCAGTGGGTGGGG
>LR738710.1:383443254-383625439 GCA_902687465.1 Secale cereale | reverse complement strand
ATATATATATATATATATATATATATAGCCGGTCTATTCTCATAACATTATGAGAATAATATTCTCATAACACTTCTGAACTGCATTGTAATACTGCATTGGAAATCTATGCACACTGCTTCCTTCTTCTGTTGCGAACCACATAGAGGGGCAGCAGGAAACCTTCATGGAGCAGCGTTTCTGGCTAGTTTGATCGATTCCTATTGTTTTTTTTTGTGTGTGCGCTGTTTTAATATGTGATTAAACACACAATTCAGCGAGAAAATGATGGAAATTGTTTGATTTGGCAGATCTGCGTCTGTTCTTCCGCTCGTGCAGGAGTTTCGCATCCTGCTGGCTGTTCATATTCGATTTTATAGCGTGGTCCTAGTGTGTTACTAATTTCGGGTTCATGTTTGTGTTATTCCGCGATAGATTAATTTTCTAATAGGATTGAAATTTTAGTATAATTGGTCGAGTATCTCTCTGTTCTAGCGCAAAAACATCAGTTCTCTGTCCTTCCCTGTCCGAATCGAAATTGTTGTGTTTTTATGTAATTTTCTGTTATTTTCGGCAATTATGTGCTGCCTTGATCCTATCCATATGAATTGCAGCGGATTAAGTTGTTAATTTTGAAGAATTTAACTTTTGTCCATGTTTTTTGTGTTCTTGCGGGCGCCACTGGCTCTGGTCGTTACTCAAGATGTTTTTTGAGATTGTTTGCATTATAATGTTGTTAGAACTGCATTGCAGGCTGCGTTTTTCGTCTGCGAATCGTGGACGGGTGATCTACAGTAATATGCAATGCGCGGTGAATATTTGTAGCGCGGTGAACTGCATTAATATGCAATGCGAGCCTGTATGAACTGCATTACAGCCACGGGGGTGTGGGGGACTAGTTTAATAAGTTTTTTTGCTTGGTCAAGCGCGGTGGACTGCAGTAATATGCAATGCGAAATGCACATTGTTATGTAACCGCACTGCTTTATTTGTCGTTTTTTTTGTGTTGTGTCTTTACATATATATATTGGTGGGTCAATTGGCTCCCCTCCCACCTTATCCCTGGTGGCTCCCATCTCACCTTATCCCTGGCGGCGCCACTCTTCCTCGATCTGTTTTTTTCCCAACCAGATCCTACGCCTAGCAATGGATTGCGCGTGCGGCTGCCTGGCAAGGTTGGAGCCCATGCTGGAGACATGCGTTTTTTCTGAAGGGTTGGTTCTGAACCAGAGGCAGCGGCACAGCGCGCTCTGTTCCCTTCTCTATTCTTCAGGTATTGGATTTCGAGCTCCATTCGTCCATCAGATGACTGACGATGATGTCAGTGATTCATGGGTATGTATTTCTCGCATATTCTTTTTCATGTGTTGTTTGTAGTTAACACTATCTGAATTTTTGTAGCAGTATAAGTGCACTAAGTATAAGTGAACTGCTTTTTCACACAGAAGTTTTATTATGAACATTGTAGGAGCAGCAGCAATTTTGTCTAGTCAATATTATTATATGTTGACATTAATATTTTTTATGAAGATTGTAGCAGCAATTTATTTTCTGAAGATTGTAATCTTTTTCTTATTTGTTCTTATTTTTTCTGTTCTTGTTGTTTTGCTTGCAGAAATTCCCTTCTGGTCTAGTCAGGGTAACAGAAAGCTGTGTTAATTTGGTCTTGGTTAGCAAGAATGGATATCATGATGTTGATGTTATGTATTCTGTTGTCTCTAATGATTGTTTGGTTCTCAAAGATGGCTGGAATGAATTTGTGGAGGAAGCTGGTCTTCAGGCTAGGGTTGTTGTCATGGCTATGTTTTATAGGCATGCAAAGTGTTTGGAAATCAAGTTAAATTTGCTTTAGATCAGTCTTGCTTGAGCAGCAGCAGCATGAGACATTTTTGTTGTAATAATTTGACATTTTTGTGTGGCTTCTAGTGTATTTCCTATAAGAATTCTGAGTATAAATGAACTGCTTTTCACATATAGTTTTTCATGTGCATCCTATTAACAGCAGCAGTTGAAGAATATACATACTGGAAACACCCACTGAGCTTTTTTTTAATCCACATATGGAACTAGAGTTTTTTAATAAAAGAGGACTGCATCAATCATTATAATAGCAGCAGTTTTGTGAAAGAATACTCTCTGTGAACTGCTTTGATAGATTGTTTTTTATGTGTATCCTAGCTACAGCAGCAGTTTGAAGCAATATACATACTGAAAACAGACTACTGAGAACTGCATATTGTTTATAGATACAAACCAAGGTTCTGCGCTCGTAATTAACAAAGTACATCATCAAGCAAACTAATGCAACATAAGCAAACATTGTGCCAAAGCAAATTACAACGAAAGGAAACTAATCTACATAAGCAGAAGGAAACAAATCGAGCACTTGTGACAGGAATCCTTGGCTATCAGCATCTGGCCTGCTTCACCAGTTCCACCCGTTGGAGTTGGAGGTGGAAGTTGATCCCCCCTTGTCCCCCACCCTCCAGGATGACCTCGGGCGCTTCCTGGTCTTCTCTTTTTCAGAGCGCGCGAGGCCTTTCTGCTCTTTGGTGATTTGGTTCCATACCTCGAACGCAGTGTAGGCGTCCTTGGCAGCATACTCGATGTGCCTCGTGCTGAGAATCGAAGTCCACAGGTTGTGGTCGTGGTCTGTCATCTTTGTCTTCATGTCTGCGTATTCGTCGTTGATGATGGCAGCAGCTACATCGCCAAGTGAGTCCAGTGGCTTCGTTCTATCAGGCACCCTCCAGTTCGCCTGAATGTCGACGAAGTTGGGGATGTGGCGGTTGCAGCGTGAAAGCTTCTCCTTGTCCTGCTCGATGCAGAAACCAGCGAACTCGAACCTAAGGGAAGTGAACCGCAAGTTATACTTTTCAGAACTGCATACATAGACATATAGAACTCCAACATATACTCGGCTGACAGAATTGCTTACCTTGGGTCGCCGAGGAACCTGTCGAAGGGGATGCATCTCTCGCCCATTGTACCACATACCTGGAAAAGAAGCACTGGGTGGTACTTGCCGATGGATAGTTGAATCAGGGCTGCTCTGCTCTTGTTGGGTGTGTACTCGAGGTCGATGCCGACGATCTTCTGGCGGCGCCGCTGGAGAACTGCCTTGTACTCTTCGACGTACGTCGCCATGGCGTCCACGTCGTTGGTGTAGATCACCTTGAGCTTGGTCTTTCCGTGCGCCTGGAAATCGTCGTAGGTCTTGGTGAACGGCATGGCTGGAAAGAGTTGGAACAGGAGGAGGAAGGGCAGTGTCGTGTGTTTGTGCGGACGATCAGGTTGATGGAGCGCGGGATTTAAAAGGGAGCGGCAGCAACTTCTGCCGAGGCCACGATCTCGTCCCCCAACTGTGTTGGCGATCATGGGTTCGTAATGATCGTGGCCTTCGCGCGGCTTGCAACCGGCCGGATAGAGGAGCGGGGGCGCGGCGCTTCGGGCGATAGTGGGCGCTTTTATTTCGGGCAGGCGAACCGAATCGTTTTCCGTAAGCGAACTGCATCGCTTCAGAAGCCGAATCGTTTTCCGTAAGCGAACTGCATCGCCTCAGAAGCCAAATCGTTTTCCGTAAGCGAACTGCATAGTGTTACAACCGAGACGTTTTTTTATTTTTTGTCTATGACCTGTGGGCGTGTCGGCCTTTTATTCATTAAGTCTCTCTCTTTCTTCTATTTTACTTGCAGCCCCCCTTGGGCCCTTCCGCTTCCTCTCCCCCACACCCGCACAGAAATCCCCCTGCCCTCGTGCTCTCGTGGTGGAGAGCGACGACGCCCGCAGCCGCCGCCGTCCGTAGGGGCTCTCTCTTGGTGGACAGCGACGACTCCCGCAGCCGCCGCCGTCCGTAGGGCGCTTCCTCCGCCGTCGCCGTCCGCACCCACCTCGTCCGGCCGTCACATCGTCTCACGATGAGCCCCAAATCGCCCCCAACCCATTCCACATCTTGTGCTAGGGTTATTTTTCGAGCCAGCATCCTCTTCTTAAGTTTGTTTTGTATGCTTGAAATTGCAACGCCCTATGTATTGAAAGTTTTTCTCTGCCTATTTTTGGGGTTTGCTGTCTAGGGTTTAATTATTATCCCTTTCTGATTGCAGACACAACATGGCTTCCTCCTCCCCAATTGATGCCTCACCAGTTAGAACGGCTTCCCCATCTGGTACTACATCAAAGTGAACTGCATTTTTAATACATGGTCAATGTACTTCTTTGTTGAACGAAATAGTGCACTACATCTTAGATTCCTTTTTAGCAAGGCCCATTTTTTCAGACATGTGGCAAACTGATATGAACTGCCTCAAGTTAATTGTTTTTACTTTTTCGGAATGACATTAAGTTACTTGTTATGTTTTAATTGTTAAACATAAACTGCTAAAAGAGCACTGCATTTGGACATTGCTTTGTATTTTTTTGTCTATCCACTATGCGGTTGCCAAATTGATATGAGCTGCATTAAGTTTTAGTTTTTGCCTCTTACAGAACTGCATGAATTTGTTTTGTTTTGTATATCTAAGTGCACTTCTTTTTATATGTGGTCAATTGGTCACTGAACGAATTAGTGCACTGCATCATATATCCCTTTACCAATGTCCATTTTCAGACACGCGTCAATATGATATTCAAGCGACATGAGCTGCATTTAGGTTTACTGTTATGTTTTAATTGTTAAACATAAACTGCTGAAAAGAGCACTGCATTTCTACATTTGTGTTTCCAAGTTGATATGAGCTGCATTAAGTTTAGGTCTCCCTCTCACACACATATCTTTCTAATGTTTTTCTCACCCATAGTTTTATCTCCTGGTGGGTCAGGGGGTGGTGGTGTTAACTACTTGATTACACGTTATTTCACAGCCGATGTTGTCGGTGGCGGTACATCTGATCAGGGCAGCATTCTACCTGAATTGAGTGAAACCCAGTCGCAATCTGTTGATGGCACAGAACCAGTTACACAGGATTGGATGGTCCCTGATCAGATTGCAGCTGATGTTGAGAGGAAAAGGCAGAAAGCGATTGCTCTCGGTAATACTTTCGTGAAGGCCCATAAGGCGAAGCAAGTAAAGTTTGAGGAGGGTAAGGAGATAGGAAGGAGGATTGCAGATTCAAAGAAGTCTGCTAAGTTTGCCCCCGCAAAGAATCTTGTGAAGAGAAAACTCAACACTGTTGCAGAGCAAGGTTTCAGTTCTCCACGCCGGAGCCCGCGTGTTGATTACTCAAAGAGACCTAATTATGCCGAGGTTAATGTGGATGGGATTCAAGGAAAGCGGAGACGTGCGGACCATCACTCTGGTGTTGATTCTGAGCGTCGATCTAAGCTTGCACGGGAAAATGCAGCTGAAGAAGCGCTGGACAGTGATTCTGATGAGGAGGATGTTGATGTTAGTAAGGTATACGCCGTTTATTTATTTTTTCTTCTGTTTTTTAAGTTGTTTGGCATGAGTTTGCTGATGTGAACTGCATTTTTTATTCTTTTTTTGTAGACTGCTAAGAGTACCAAGAGGAAGAGGTCTGAAGATGATGTTGCGCATGAATGGTGTTAACAAGACTATTCGGCTGTCCATTCCAAACGTAATCAAAGCTGTCGCTTTGTTGGGTGAGGCGCACAGAACTTTGGTGCGGCAAGCAGGTTTTGGCATTGTTTTTGACCTGAAATTAGAGAAGAATGTTTCTCGTGTTTTGATGTGCAAGCTGATGGGAAAGATCGACCCTGATACGATGAGATTGGACTGCGGGTCAAACAAGGTTCTGGAAATCAATCGTGAGGCTGTCCATCACATTTTTGATTTCCCTATGGGTTCCCATACTGCTCCCAGGCCTGCTGCCAGCGGCCATGATGATTCGCTGACTAATCTGAAGGATGAACTTGGTTTCAACCGTTCTCGTAGCATAGATGCGAAGGACCTGCTTATTTTACTTCGCACGCTGGCTGCGGATCCTGCGAAGGTTAATAAGACTGTGAAGGTTTTTTTTCTCATTGTTTTCCAGTGCTTGCTTTGTCCCAGCCCCGCAACTCAGTTGTCCAGGGTAGCTGCTATGGTTGAAAACTTGGATTTTGCATCTATGGCTAGCATGGACTTTTGTCAGCTTGTTGTCGACGAACTGCAGGCCGCTGTGTACAAGTGGAATTCTAAAGGGAGCAAGCAGAACTGCGCTGAGGGTTGCACCATCGTGCCCCTGTTCATGTACCTGGATTCGTTGAATCTTCGAAAAGTATCGGTTATGGATAGACGCACGCCACGCGCCGCAATACTGTCCCATGTGCAGTTGAAGAAGATTCACAACGCCGACATTATTGTCAGGGGAAAGATACACCTGGACTCTTACAAGTTTGGCAAGCTGCCGGTCAGTGCATAGCCAGCCTTTGTGTTTGTTTTATTCCTTTTTTTTCGCGCATGCTAAATGTGAACCTCTTATGTACTTTTTTTTTGTGAACTGCATCTCTTTTTTTGTTAATTTTTTCAGTGGAAGGCGGAAGCGGACGTTGTGTACAAGCGAACTGCAGTTGCCGAAGCGCCTGAAATGTTTTGTGAGCCTCTTGCTAGGGCGGCTCCAATTCGACGGGGTCGTGGTTTTGCTAGGGCGGCTGCTGGAGGTTTTTCTGGCCAGGCTTCTGCCGATCGCAATAAATTTGTTCTGGTCGATGAGCTTCTCGACAAGGTCATCAATTTAACTAGTGATTTCCCAACATCCGGTTCTAGGATGAGGAATAACGCTGGATTGTTTCCTGAAGGCAAAGGCCCTTCTGAAGCAGAAATCGAGGCCGCTCATAACTTTGACCGTGGGCAGCTTGAATTCCTTAAGCAGACAGTTACGAATATCAGGTCTTCATTCGTTCAGTTTAAGCAGTCTCAGGACGACAAGTGTGCTAGGTATGAGCAGGAAGCTGAGGCATTTGTGAAGGAAATGAATAGGCATGAAGATGTTGTCCGGCCTTCTTTGCCTGACCCCGCAGATGTGGATGTATGTCTTTTTTTTTCATATGTGAACAGTTTTTTACCCATATTTGTTATCTATTTTTTCTGTGTGTTTGTTGCATTGACTATTTGTTTTTCGCATCCTTTTGTTCTTTTCGCAGTGTGGAGGAGAATCTTCTAAGGCTAACGCTTGTCGTGATGATGACCACCAGGACCACCACGGTGTTGATTTTGATTATTTGTTTGACAGGCCATTGTCCCCCGTTGACGAAGCTGCCAAAGACAATCCTCTTGATGAAGGCGTCATCGACAAGGTTTGATTTCTTCCTTTTTTTTGTTACAGTGAACTTCATTGTTTATTTTTTGTAGTGTCCAAAACAAACAATTATATTTTTTGCACCAGTAGTGGCAGCGAACTGCAGTTTTTAACTTTTTTTTTGTATTTTGTTCACCAGTAGTGGTAGTGCACTGTAGTTGTTGTTTAGAGAAGAAGCATCATCTTTTTTAGCAGTGAACTGCATGATCTGGTGTTGGTTTTTTAGTTGTAGAACTGCAGATTTGGACAATAGTTTTATTTGTGTTTTTTTGTTTTTTAGGATGCCGAATCAAACGTGGAAATACATGGGAAGGAGGCAGAGGGTGACGCTGGCAAGGACGAGGAGGCTGACAAGTGTAAAGAGATGGAAGGCGACGCTTCTCTGGTGAGTATAGAGAATTTTGCACTTTGTGTTTTATTTTTTATTTTTCATGGGAGATTCATGGTCCGTTTTATTAGTGAACTGCATTCTATCTTTTTTGTGTAATGTGTTTTATTTTTTAACTCATCAGAACTGCGGATTAAATGTTGAAATCCAAGCGGAGCGCAACATTGAGGATGATAATGTGGAAGGGAGAGGTGGGGAGGAGCCTGATGCAGAGGTTGATAAGGCATAAGGTAGAGAAGGAGGGGAGTGTCCTGTTGAGGCTGATAAGGCACAAGAGAGAGAAGGAAGGGAGGATATCGTGGATTGTGATAAGCATGAAGAGAGAGAAGGAGCTCCTGGTGTTACAGTTGAAATTGCAGAAGAGACAGAAGGAACTCCTAGAGTCGGATTTGACGATGCGGGGACATCCGCTGGCATTGATGGTGTTGTTGGGCCTACTGTTTTGTTGCTTGGCGATGAGGTTCCTGAGAAATTTTGTGTCGTCCCTCACGCCCCCGAGCAATCTGTTGGCAATCTGGCTTTCCCAGCCGAGACAACAAAAGTCCCAGCTGAGGCAGTTTTGATTGTTTCTGAAGAGGAACAGCCAAGATTCTCTCAGGACATGAGCAATGAAGCGCCGCTTGACGATGATATTACCGGGCTGGAGCACTTGACGCTCAGCGAAGATGTATATGAGCAGCCGCAGGAAGTTTATTCTGAAACCGAAGGTAAGCGAACTGCATTATTTTTGTTCTTTCCCGGGGGCGAAATGGACCGTGTGTGTTTTATTATCTGATATCGTTCCCACTCTGTATGCAGATGAGGAATTACCTGTTGTTACTCCTTTGAGTGTTGATCCAGCTCTTATGAGAAGATACAATGAGTTATATGACGCTGTTACGAGGGCTAGGAGGGATAATAAGAAGAAGTATGACATTTTTTGTCTTACACCCCGGTTATTTAATATGTTATTTTTTCAGGGACACCCATCTTATCACTTTTTGCTGTGCTTTTTTTTTTCTTGTCTGAAGGCATCTCGTTGCGTTCAGGGGCGAGTTTGGTGATATTACTATCGGTCATGTTGGCGAGTCTTTTTGGTCGTATGGAACGCTGAGCACGCGCTCGCAAACATTGGTGTCTCTATGTTAGCTGAGAGGTTCAAAGGATCTCAAACGATGATTGTCCCGTACAACCTATGTGTAAGCTTTTTCATTAATTTATATTTTATCCCCTCGTCCAATTTTTATTTGTGCTATAAGCATTTTCATTAACTCTCTGGTTTTGTCTTTTTTGCAGAATTCCATTTGGAACGGCGGTGACACAAATAGGGCTTTGAAAAAGATGTTTTCTTCAAGCGCAGAGGAACGTGTGGACAAGAAAAACTTGGTAACGCATTTTGACCATTTTTCGTCATCTTGAAAATAAGTTTTCTGTTTTTCTATTTTCTCATCTGGTTTGTTTTATTCTTTTTTTATTTCAGATTATGTTTGCAACATTTGACCCTCCTCCCGCAACAATGAAGGACGCGATAGGCCACTACTGCCTGATCACTTTGAACCTGCGAGAGAAGCGTTTTGAGTTTCTCGACTCATTGAACGAGGCCGACAGCGCTCCTGCAAATCTTGTCTTTAGGAAAATGGTCAGGAACATCAAAAAAGTTTGGAAAGATGGCAGCGCAAGCTGCGATGAGCTTTTGACCCCTCCCACCCTTGACGGCTTTGCGCTGACTCATATTAATGTCCCGCAACATGGAAACGGGTTTGTACTTGTTCTCCTTTTTTCTTTTTCCTCCTTCAGTTTTTTTGTGTAAGTGAGCTGCATTGTTTTTACTAAATTAGAAGCACCTTTTCCCTTGAGCGAACTGCATTACCAATGTGTTATTGGTTGTTCTCCCTCGGTTTTTTGTGTGTATGGAGCTGCATTGTTTTACTAACATCAGCAGCACTTCATTATTGAGTGAACTACATTAGTAATGTGTTTATGTTGGTTTTCTTGCAGGCATGATTGTGGATTTTACATGTTCCAATTCATGCAGACCTGGGATGGTGAAACGATTGCCAAGTTTGGGAAGGAGCACATTGGCTACATCAGGAAGGCGATGCTCTATAGTTGGCTGACCTCGTCGCATTGCTGTCTTGACCTGACATCATTTTTAATTTTTAAAGAAGGTTATTACATTTTTTTCAGTCACACACCCTTTTTATTAAGTGAACCTCATTGATACAAAGAGGGGAGGTCCACTTCTTTTGTTAAGCTTTTTAGTAGAAACCCCATTCGCATGTTTAAAATGACTTTCCTTAGTGAACTTGATGATTCTTTTTCATTTTGCTCATTATCCATTTTTTGTGTGCAGGCTTTGACGAAGGCGCACACCAAGGTGGTATTTCCTTGTTTGAAACTCAGGTTCACACTCCAACGATTCAGAAACTTGTCCTTGATGAACCCCCCGTTAAGCTTGTGAAAGAACCTGTGTGTAAGAGGTTGAGGAGTGGCGCCGGCACTTCGAATGAAAAAGCTCTTGAGAAATCTCCTGTCAATGTCAAGCATGGGATGAAAGGAGTGAGCCCTCCGAATGCTGAAGATAGTGATGATGATTTTGAGAGGCCACCACCAGTGCCTAGGAGGACCAGGAGCGCAGCTGTGGAACGCCCGACGGACAGCGAGGCACTAATTCTATCAAATAAGAGGCCTGTGCAGAAGCCATCAAAGTTTCGATCTCCTGTACAGAAGTTGAATCCTGCGAGATTCAGCTATCTTGCGGAGATGAGGAAAGTCTTGCAACTCATCACGAGCACACCATTCAGGCAGAAATACAGCGAGTCAGTTCTTTTTTCGTTAGTTTTTTCGCTTTTTGATTTTTAATGTGTGTAATGTTCTTCTGTGTTTTTGCTTTTGTGCTCCTAACCCCCCCCACCTTCGCTGTTTCTTTTGTGCAGGTGCGTGCTTTTCATGCACAGGAATCTTGTCGAAGTCTACACTGTGAATGTGGACTACATGTTCTTAACTTTCACCAGAGGTGGTTTTATGGACTCGGAATTGATGGATCATATCATCAGGTGCTGGAAGAATGACGAGCATATGAATGTGGTTTATCGATCTGGTGAACGCATTCTGCTGTCCCCTTTGTTTCTCACGGTATTTCTCTTTTTTCTTTTTTTTTTCTTTTTCTGCTCGAGTGAACTGCAGTAAATAGTGTGTAATAATTTGTTTTAGAATGTACTGAACTGCATACATTTATTTTTTTGTGTTTAACCCATGCATCTTAAATGAAACAAATTATGGGGAGAATTGTGAACTGCATACTGTTTTTAGAGAAGCGTGATCCGTTTTTTGATTAAGCGTCGGAGCGAACATCTTAAGGGGAACTGCATCAACGTTCTTTTGTGAATTACCCACACGCGGTATTTGCTTCAAATGAATGATCACGCGGATAGAGATGAAGATGGAAACGTTCTGTTGCCTTTTGTCAACGGCAAGTTTAACGTTGACGATGCAGCAAAGCAGTTCAAACTTTATGTTCGTGATGATGAGAACCTTCTTGATTGCAAATTAGTAAGTTATCAGATTTGCTTTTGTTCAGCCTTATGTTCTTATTTTCTCTCCTAATTTTTTCCAGTAATCCTTTTTCACTCATCAAACCCATAACAAATTTGAAGAAACAAAATCAGATTATGTTACCACGGATGAAAGACCAGCATTATTCGCTTTACACGATGAATAGGCACCGCGAGACCCTTGACATTCATGACACTAGGAGGTACAGCGGACCGGTTGATCATACGACGAGGTGGCATAAGTCTGAATACCACAGCGACCGTACTGAAATGGTAAAATTTTCCTTTTTCACCTTTCTTCTTGTTTTCACGCGTGCTTGTGTTGAACAATTTTTGTTGTGATGTGTATTTTTGTTTTTTTATTTCCACCAGATGATCAGGATGACTGCATTGTTGAAGAAGGTTTATGGAGAAAAGGAGTACAAGAGAAAGGAGTCGGTAGACTGGGTCGATGTTTCAAAAAAAGCTAGCCTTTTGGGCTCCCCTGAGCAGGGCCCCAATGAGTGCGGCTTTTTTGTTCTGAAGATGGCTCAGTTTTATGACGGCAAAAGCTTTGTTGTGAAATTCGCAAAGCGTAATGTAAGTATCTTTTTTTAACCCAATAATAATCCGTCATTCCTTGATATTTTTTTGTCAGTTTCTTTTTTGTAGACGATGTTGTATATTTGTTTATTTATTTTTTTCTTCATCGCTGAGTTTTTGTTCCAGATCCTGTTCCACCCTAAAAACATGGTCGTAGTCACCGAGTTCCCGGAGGATCTAAGAAATCACTGCATTTCTCTTGGCTTTTCTCCAAAACTGGATTCGGAGGAGCAGGATGAGGCATAAATGATAGCAGATCTTTTTTATGTGTGTTGATGTCTTTTTCGTGTGTGCTCCAGAACTTTCTGTAAACAGTATCTATGGTCGCTGTGTGTAGTTCTCGATCTGCAAAACTGTTCACACCATGCTGTGTGCTTTTGTATATACCGGTCTAGTTAGTTTTTGTGTTTTTCTTTTTGTGGCAGACAGTGACAATGTCAAATATGTACATAATGGAGCTCTCAGCCAACTCCTCCTTGTGAACTGTAACATGTTCGCAGCGCACTACATTCACTTATATGAGTAGCAGCCAAGTTTTTTTAAATATATGCATCCGCACTGCATCTCACCTTACGACGTGGGACTGCAAAAACGAATTCAACGTGTTTGTCGTTGAGTTTCAAAATTTTGGAAAAATTGTATTAGAAGACAAAAAATCAACCGTGTCTGCTAAGGGAGAGCTCAATTTTCTACATTTTTTGCACTAAGCGCACTGCACTGTGTACTCGAAGCGCACTGCACTGTAAGCTTTAAACGCACCACGCACGCACTGCACTGTACGTGAAGCCTAGTCTGACTCTATATTTTTTTCTTTCTAACTGCATTCTATATTGATTCACGGTCATCTCTGATTCTATACGACGAAGAGAACTGCATTCTCAAAATGACATTCTGATCTCAGGGTTTTCATACAGAAGAGAACCGCATTCTGAGAATGACATTCTCATCTTGTTTCTTTCATATAGAAGAGAACTGCATTTTATAAAGCATCCCCCCCCCCCGCAGCACATTGGTCACAAAGTATATATGGCATATGTTATATCTATTCATTTTGAACTTTAATATTACATGTTGAATTCTTTTTTTTGCAGTCCACTGAACACAAGCTATATATATTATATACGATACGATATATATAAAATATGAAGTTAATATATTTTTAAAATGTAAAACTGTATATGTGTTGATCTATGTCCATTTCCTGCTGCTTCTTCTCAAATTGTGCACTGCATTTGTTTTAATGGTTGTTGCTGCTTCTGTCTTGCTCTTGTTGTTCGCATTACCCCTCGTAACGCGACCGTGCGACTGCGATGCTTGCCTACGTGCTGGATTCTGCGTTCTGTCTCTCCCCTTCGTTTTTGATGATGGTTCTTCGATGTCTTCATCTTCTTCTTCTTCTTCCTCATCTTCTTCTTCTTCCTCCTCATCTTCCTCTTCTGTTACATCAGCTTCGCTCGCTTCCTCGTTCTCTTCTCTGTCAGCATCTTCTTCATCATCTTCTTCATCTTTTTTTTCTGTTCTATTTGGACAAGTTCTCGCGTTATGCTTCTCTCTCTTGTTGTAGACGCTACATAGTCTTCTCTTTGTCATATCATCTTGTTGGTCAGCTCGGTGATTTGTGGTGGCATTTTCAGCCTGGATTTGTTTCAGCCTCTCCTTACATGTTCTTGAGTTGTGTCCCGCAATCTTATTGCATGATTTACACATCCTTACCCCAAGTGGTCTTCCTCCACTGTCCAGTACTGGCTCAGGCCTGCTATTTTTTTCAGGGCTTTTTTCATTTGCTGCAGCTTTTTTATTGGCTGATTTGCTCTCTTTCTTTCTCCCTTTTGTGTTTGAAACGGGCGGGGGAAGAATTGTGTCATCCATATTATGAGCTGCACCATCAGCAGCATGTTCGCGCTCCTTTCCTTGTTCTTCACCCCGCGCATCCATGATCTTCTCTGCTTCTTCTTCTTCGTTTATTACGTTCACTTCTTGTATGAGTTCTCTCATCCCAGCTAAAGCTCTGTTGTGCCCTCTATCCGATTTGACACCCCTGTTCGCCAGGTCCATAGCAGTTTCTGCAAGTAGTCTCCTATGGCAGAACATCAAACTCCCATCTGGAGCAGTTTGCTCATAGTCTCTGCGGTCAAAAGTTGGATTTTGGCGTGCGTTCCGTGTGTATCTCTTCAATATGTACTCATCAGGTATCTTGTCCACCCGCAGTTGATCCAACATGCAAATGATGTGCACGCAGAACATGCCTGCAGCAAAAGAATTTTTTTGGTTATTCGTGTCAGCAAACTTCACATAAATATGCAACATTTTTTCAATTTTTGGTTTTGTGAACTGCATTATAAATAGGTCCTGGGTCTACTGTTCTAGTGAACTTCACAAAGTTTTTTTTGTTTTCATCTCTTTTTTGCTACCAGCAATAAGTGAACTTCATTATGTTTTCTGTGTGCTTATTTTTTTGTTTCCTGTCTCACTGACATGTGTGTGTCCACAGCTTGCATTCGCATTCGTAGATACCGTTCGTCACATCAGCAACTACCTGGAACTCGTGTCTTGCCAAATCAAAATCATCAGACCGGTTGTAGTGGCGCACCAAATATTTCGTCGGGTTGTCAGGGGATTGCTCTGATCTGAATGTAGTGCTGCGGTAGTGCGTTTGCTTGAAGTCAGCAAAGACCGCCCTGGTGTAAATCTTGGAGAGCTGAACCTCGAAACCAAACTGAGTAGTAGTCTTTATTTCCGTCTGTGAAACAAAGAAAACCAGTTAAGTAGTTGTCTTTCATAGCTTAAATCAAGAAAGCGAGTAGTGTTTTATTAATTGCTCATCCAGCTTAAAAAGTTTGCTTTGTTTATATACCTCGTTAGCTATGGTCTCCGCGTGCTCGATGCCCTTCCTTTTCTGGATGCACCTGTCCACCTGCGACGCAAATATGTGTAGGTCGTGTCTTTCCTTGACAAAGTTCCTCTTCAAGATCCGGTTCATGCTTTCACTTCTCTGTGTCGACGTCATCCGTGCACAGAACACCTCCTTGTAGTAAGCTGATATCCATTCTTTTCGGTCTGTCCAGAGTGCCTTCATAATTTCATCATTTTGTAGGTTATACTTGTCCATGAGCTCATGCCAAGCGCGTTCAAACTCTGATGGCATTAGCGGGTGGTTGAGAACGGAGGTCAGCTCATCCTTGAATGTCTCATACGCTTTGTACAGCAAGGACAAATGATCCTTGTATTTTTTCAATATATGCCAACGGCATAACTTGTGCAGCGTGCCTATTAGCGTACTTTTTATCGCGGCATCCATGGAGGGGCATTGATCTGCATGTTTTTGAAAAAAACCAAGCAGTGAGTTATTGAGAGAACTGCATATCCTTTTTATGCTTTTTTCTTATTTTTTCATTGGATGGAAGAAATGGACTACAAAACTTGGCAGTGAACTGCATTGTTATTTAAACCCATTCTTTTTTAAGCATACCTGTGAGTATGCAGATTGGCCGCTTGTTGTTCATGCAACGCATGAACGTCCGGAACACCCACTCGAAAGTCGGTATTGTTACGTCTCTGATGAGAGCCACATCGAATATTGTACTTTGGAGGTGGTGGTTGACTCCAACGAAGACGGCTAGAGGCATGTGGAACTTGTTGGTCTTGTAGGTCGTGTCAAATGTGACACAATCTCCAAAATCTTCGTACGATCCCCTGCAGCTCGCGTTCGCCCAGAATATGTTCCGCACACGGTTATCGACATCTTTGTCGTAATCATAGAAGAACTCCGGGTTTATTTGCTGCATCTTCTCAAAGAAAGCCAGGAGTTTCTTCACATCGTCTTCTGTTTCCTCCCTCGCGAATTGGTGCTTCCTGCAGTTCGAAATAATAATATACTTGCAGCATTAGGGACAGACAGAAAATGCACAAGCGAACTGCATGAAATAGACGAGATATCGTTTTTGTTTAGTGAACGTACCTGTTCACCCAGTCACGGCTGGTGCGCCCCATAAAGTGCAGCCCTCCTGACATCCTTGATAGGGTTGACATCATCTGCGTGTGCGTCAGGTTGTCGCTCTGCATGTCCTTCACTAGTTTATCAAGTAACAGATCATCCGTCTTATGCGAGTGCATGTGCAGAAGCATAGTCGGGCTGTCAATCATCCTGTGGTTGTGATTGAGCTCAATCTCTGCTATCACAAACACATCCTTGATTTTATTCAATCTCATTCCCGCCTTGCAGCCAGTCCTCTTTGATGTTTTATCTCGCTTTCTATCATAATTAGTGACAGTTTCTTTGCTTCTGCCTTCCTTTGAGCACACTATGTATCTGTTTGTTCTGTATCCGCCGTTTTTGCGTGTGCCGAAGCCTGCATGCCTCGCATACGTGTTGTAGAATTCTCGTGCCGCAGCGTGTGATGTGAATTACATACCTTTCCCAGGCACAAGTTCTTGGATCATGTTCTCATCCTGCACACACAATATGGAATGTTTTTTTGTTAATGAGAATGCACAAGCTGAAAGAATGCGTAAGTGAACTGCATTAGTTAGGCAAGGATGCTTACATGCGTGTACTGTTTTTTCTCTAACGGTGTTTGCAGCTCACCAATGTTTATTGGGCATGGAGAGGTGACAACAGATCTGTGTAATTTAGGATCGCAAGGAGGCAGAAGTGTTGAGAACTTTACTTTTTTGGTTGCTTGCGGCTCTCCTTAATTCTGCTTCCAATTCTTTTGTTGCGCAGCAGGCGGCCTGGGTGGAATTCCACTGTCTCTTTGTCGACGAATCGTTTGCTCATGAACTTGCCGAACATGCTGGGTTTCAACATTGGCTTGTGGAGGTGCTATATCATCTGTTCTGATCTGCAGGCCAAATGTTTCAAAGACACGCGTGTACCTTGGCTGCATAACTGTTATGATTTGCTCTTCATCATCATCCTCCTCATCATCTATCTGCGCGTGCTCCCCCATGAAGACCAGATCGTCGTCGTCCTCCTCATCTTGCGCGCTTTTTGCTTCACTGCCTTCTCCATCTCGAATGATGTTTGGTTCACTGTTTTCATCTTTATCCTCTACATCTTCCTCCACGGAGTATGCAGTTCTGTTTGTTGTGTTAAAGAAACCCCTAGGTATTTCAGGTGTTATCCATCCAGGCATCTCCCACTCTTCTCTTCCAATGCAGTTCAGGGGCTTTGGGTCGTAAATGAATTGAGGCATCTTCTGTTTTGGAGGCATAGTAATTTCCTGCACAGTATTAAGCTAAAGCTTTTTATGCACGTCAACAGTGAAATGAACTGCATCTTTCGTACTATATATCATTATATTTTGCAACTGTAAGAAATTGCACTTCAATTTGTCATTCTATAGCAGGGGCACTGTTAGTTAACATGAAGAAACAATGCACTTCAGTTTTAGGCACAGCACTCTACATATGTAAGTCATGGTGGACTACAATTTTGTGCCATATAGCATTTTTTATTTTTCGAAGTATCTTTTTCTGTTTTCTACTTGGAGATACATGTGATTGCAGTCGAGGCAAGAGGGGCACTACATGGTGATAAAAACGACACTGCAAACTGGATGTGGGGGTTGGGTATGTGATTTTCTTACATTATATGCAGTTCTCTCCTTCTGTAGATGCAGTTCTGGCTGCTGTTGGTGTGCAGTCCACCTCCGATGCAGGAACTCATGGGCTTTTTCAACTTTTGCCATTGTTGCGGGAGAAGGCTGGATGTGCACCATTGCAGTGCGCATCCACGACGAATGCGATGGGGAAGGCATCCTTTCAGTTCTCTTTCCCCTATCATGCATAACCGAGGTTGGATGCTTCAGCGGCGGATTCCCCAGGTGGTGTTGGGGCGAAGGTGAGGGGCGGCGTCGCTTCCTAAACGCCGTCGTGGAAGTATCCTCACCGACGAAATGCATCGCGGGCCGCTCGGCGCGCGCTCTACGGTACTGGGCGCGGAAGAAGGCGGGGAGGGGTGGGGGTCGCCGCCGGCCATCGGAGCACTGCCGCGGAAGAAGGCGGGGAGGGGTGGGGTCGTCGCCGGCCACCAGGGCACTGCCGCGCTAGGAGGCGGGGAGGGGAGGGGGACGCCGCCGGCCGCTGGGGCGCTACCGCGCTAGGAGGCGGGGAGGGAGGGGGACGCCGCTGGTCGCCGGCCACCGGGGCGCTCCCGCGCTAGGTGGTCGGTAGGGAGGGGACTCCGCTCGCCGCTGGCCGCCGGGGCGCTCCGCGCTAGGAGGTCGGTAGGGGAGGGGTGTTATGAGAATAAGGTTTTTGTTAGGAGAATAAGGTCTTAAGGGGTGTTATGAGAATAGACCCACCCTATATATATATATATATATATATATATATATATATATATATATATATATATATATATATATATATAGGAAAATGGTTGTGTACTCCTGGGAGTACGTACTCCCGCTCCTCATATACCATATAGATGAATATTTTATACCTCTTTATTATTTTTAATATACTTCATTAGTAATTGTTAGATACCCCAAAATGAGTTTCATGAAAAATTTGATGTCAGTCGGCATATTTTTAAATGTTTACGTATATACTAATGTGTTTGTACGTGAAAAAGGTATATTACAAAAACTACGCCATAGATGATATTTTTTGAACAAAATTCGTATTGGGGTATCTTACAATGTTTAATGAAGTATATTGAGAATGATAAAAAGGTATAATTAATGTGTATATGAGGTATATTGAGGATGGGAGTACATACTCCCAGGAGTACAGAATAGGAGTCCTATATATATATAATTTTTGGCCTCCTGAAGGGGAAAGTATCGCTCAAGCTTGGGGGAGGCTTTAGTCAATGTTATATTCATGCCCCAATCATGAGCTCTCAAGAGAAATTATTATTCAGAATTTTTATGCTCGACTTTCTCATAATGATCGATCCATGCTCGATATTTCTTGTGATGGCTCTTATATGAATAAGACTATTGAATTCAAATGGGTTTTATTCGACAGAATTAAATGCAATTCTGAAGATTGGGATCTCGACAAAGGTAATTAGTCAGGTATACACCTTAAGTTTGATTGTGTTAAACCTTTTACGGATACCGATGCTTTTCATGAATTTGGCACTAAATATGGACTTGACTCTGAGATAGTAGCTTCTTTCTGTGAATCATTTTCTACTCATGTTGTTCTCCCTAAGAAGAAGTGGTTTAAATATCATCCTCCCACTGAAGTTAAAGTAGTTGAACCAATTAAAGTTGAAACAGAAACTATCACTTATAATGTTGATCCGGTTATTCCTACTGCATATATTGAGAAACCACCTTTTCTTGTTAGAATAAAGGATCATGCTAAAGCTTCAACTGTGGTTAATAAAAGTAATATTAGAGCACCTAGACCACCTGAACAAATCAAAGTTGAACCTAATATTGCTATGGTTAAAGATCTCTTGGCTGATAATTTTGATGGGCATGTTATTTATTTCTGTGATGAAGCTGCTAAAATTGCCAAACCCGATACTAAAGATAAACATAGACCTGTTGTTGGCATGCCGGTTGTTTCTGTTAAAATAGGTGATCATTGTTATCATGGTTTATGTGATGTGGGTACTAGTGTGAGTGCAATTCCTTTTACCTTATATGAAGAAATTATAAATGAAAATGCACCTGCTGAGTTAGAAGAGATTGATGTTACTATTAAGCTTGCTAATAGAGATACTATATCACCAATTGGGATTGTTAGAGATGTTGAAGTCTTGTGTGGGAATATAAAATATCCTACTAATTTTCTTGTTCTTGGTTCCCCACAAGATGATTTTTGTCCCATTATATTTGGTAGACCTTTCTTGAACATTGTTAATGCTAGGATAGACTGCAAAAAATATATTATATATTATTACTGTCGGTCTAGGGGATATGTCTCATGATTTTAATATCTCTACATTTCGTAGACAACCCCGCGATAAAGAATTGCCTAGTAAGGATGAAATAATTGGTCTTGCTTCTATTGTCGTGCCTCCTACCAAACCTCTAGAACAATATTTGCTAGAACATGAGAATGATATGTTTATGAATGAAAGAAGGGAATTAGATAAAATATTCTTTGAGCAAGGGCCTATTCTGAAAAACAATTTGCCTGTTGAAATCCTTGGGGATCCTCCTCCACCTAAGGGTGATCCGGTGTTTGAGCTTAAACCTTTGCCTGTTACTTTGAAATATGCTTACCTTGATGAAAAGAAGATATATCCTATTATTATTAGTGCTAACCTTTCAGAGATGAAGAAAAGAGACTATTAAAAACTCTGAAGAAGCACCATGCTGCTATTGGATATACTCTTGATGATCTTAAGGGCATTAGTTCCACCTTATGCCAACACAAAATTATGTTGGAATGAGACACTAAACCAGTTGTTGATCACCAACGTCGATTAAATCCGAAGATGAAAGAGGTCGTGAGAAATGAAATACTAAAACTTCTGGAGGCAGGTATTATTTATCCTATTGCTGATAGTCAGTGGGCAAGTCATGTTCATTGTGTCCTCAAGAAGGGAGGCATTACTATTGTTCCAAAGGATAAAGATGAATTGATTCCACAAAGAATTGTTACAGGTTATAGAATGGTAACTGTTTTTCGTCAATTAAATAAAGCTACTAAGAAAGATCATTACCCTCTAACTTTTATTGATCAAATGCTAGAAGGACTATCCAAGCATACACATTTTTGCTATCTAGATGGTTAGTCTGGTTTCTTTCAAATTCATGTGTCAAAAGAGGATCAAGAAAATACCACTTTTACTTGCCCTTTCGGTACTTTTGCTTATAAACGCATGCCTTTTGGTTTATGCAATGCACCTGCTACTTTTCAAAGATGTATGATGGCTATATTCTCTTACTTTTGAGAAAAGATTGTTGAGGTTTGCATGGATGATTTCTCCGTTTACGGAACTTCTTTTGATGATTGCTTGAGCAACCTTGATCGAGTTTTGTAGAGATGTGAAGAAACTAATCTTGTCTTGAATTGGGAGAAGTGCCACTTTATGGTTAATGAAGGTATTGTGTTGGGGCATAACATTGCTGAAAGAGGTATTGAAGTTGATAAAGCTAAAGTATATGCTATTGAAAAGATGCCATGTCCAAAACATATCAAAGGTATTAGAAGTTTTCTTGGTCATGCTTGTTTATGTAGGAGGTTTATTAGCGATTTCTCTAAAACTTCTAGGCCTCTCACTAATCTTTTGCAAAAAGATGTTCCTTTTTTTATGATGATTGTGTAGAAGCATTTAAAATACTTAAGAAAACCTTGATTTCTGCACCTATTGTTCAACCACATGATTGGAATTTACCCTTTGAAATTATGTGCGATGCGAGTGATTATGCTGGTGGTGTTGTCCTAGGACATAGAGTTGATAAAAATTTGAATGTTATTCATTATGCTAGTAAAACTCTAAAGAATGCCCAGAGAAATTATGCTATTACCGAAAAATAATTCTTAGGAGTTGTTTTTGCTTGTGATAAGTTCAGATCTTATATTCTTGATTCCAAAGTACTGTTCATACCGATCATGCTGCTATTAAATATCTTATGGAAAAGAAAGATGCTAAACCTAGACTTATTAGATGGGTTCTCTTGCTACAAGAATTTGATTTGCATATTATTGATAGAAATGGAGCCGAGAACCCCATTACAGATAACTTGTCTAGGTTAGAAAATGTTCTTGATGACCCACCACCTATTGATGATAGATTTCCTGATGAATAATTAGCTGTCATAAATACTTCTTCTACTGCTCCATGGTATGCTGATTATGCTAATTATATTGTTCCTAAATTTATACCACCTAGCTTCACATACCAACAAAACAAAAAGTTTTTCTATGATTGAAGACATTACTTTTGGGATGACCCACACCTTTATAAAGGAGTAGATGGTGTTATTAGACGTTGTGTACCTGAGCATGAACATGAGTAGATCCTACGCAAGTGTCATTCCGGGGCTTATGGAGGATACCAGGCTGGAGATAGAACTGCACACAAGGTATTGCAATCTGGTTTGTATTGGCCTACTCTCTTCAAAGATACCCGTAAGTTTGTCTTGTCTTGTGATGAATGTCAGAGAATTGATAATATTAGTAGACGTGAGGAATTGCCTATGAATTATTCACTTGTCATTGAACCATTTGATGTTTGGGGTTTCGATTATATGGGACCTTTTCCTTCCTCTAATGGATATACACATATTTTAGTTGCTGTTGATTATGTTACTAAGTGGGTAGAAGCTATTCCACCTAGTAGTGCTGATCACAACACTTCTATTAAGATGCTTAAAGAAGTTATTTTTTCGAGGTTTGGAGTCCCTAGATATTTAATGACTGATGGTGGTTCACATTGTAAGATGCTTGCTAAATATGATGTTAACCATATAATTGCATCTCCATATCATCCTCAGTCTAGTGGTCAAGTAGAATTAAGCAATAGAGAGATTAAATTGATTTTTGCAAAAGACTATTAATAGATCTAGAAAGAATTGGTCTAAGAAACCTGATGATGCATTATGGGCTTATAGAACTGCTTATAAAAACCCTATGGGTATGTCCCCGTATAAAATGGTTTATGGAAAAGCATGTCACTTACCTCTTGAATTAGAACATAAAGCATATTGGGCTATTAAAGAACTCAATTATGACTTCAAATTTGGCGGTGAGAAGAGGTTGTTTGACACCAGCTTACTTGATGAATGGAGAACCCAAACCTATGAGAATGCCAAGCTGTTTAAAGAGAAAGTTAAAAGATGGCATGACAAAAGCATACAAAAACGGGAATTTAACGTAGGTGATCATGTCTTGCTATACAACTCTCGTTTAAGATTTTTTGCAGGAAAACTTCTCTCTAAATGGGAAGGCCCTTACATTATCGAGTAGGTCTATCGTTTCGATGCCATCAAAATCAACAACGCCAAAGGCACAAATCCGAAGGTGGTAAACGTTCAAAGAATCGAACACTGCATCTCAGGTACTCCCATAAATGTTGATACCAATATAATTGACACCGTGACACCAGAGGAGTACATAAGGGACACTTTCCAGAACATTTCAGACTCCGAAAAGGAATAGGTATGTGGTACGGTAAGTAAACCGACTCCAAAACGTCCCAAACAACAGTTTTCCCCGTTTTAGAATATTTACAAAATTAGGAAAATTAAAACTAGTCCGGAAGAGGGTGGAGGGTGCGCCCTACCCCCTGGGCGCGCCCCCTACCTTTTGGCCACCCCGTGTGCCTCCCGGACTTTGTTTTCTTCAATGTTACATATTTCCGTCGAAAAAAAATCATTATATAATCTTCTGAAGGTTTTGACCACCGTCCCACGACAATATCTTTTGTTTTTGTTTCGAGCTATTTTTCTGACAGATCTAGATCACCATGACGTCTCCAAGCGCTCCCAAGGACAATTATTTCAAGAAGGTCATCAACCCCTACCTTGCGGAGGTGCTACAACACCCTCACACCATTGAGATGCATGAGGGGGTGCTACACATCCGCGATGTTGAAGGGCCAAAGAAGACCGGAAGCGTGAATACAAGACTCAAAGTGATTGAGCAACAAGTTTTCAAGTGCCAAGGAATGGTGTAGTGTGGACTTAACGCCAACCACATGATGATCGCGGAATTCACTAGTAATCACAAGCTGGATGCCAAACACATTGGGGAGATCATCTTCAAGCTGCAAGAGAAAATCGAGCATCTCCAAGCCCAGATCTATGACCTGCAAAACCAAAACTGTGAGTATGAATTCAGATTTAAGAGGATGAGTTTGGCTGCAGATCTGAGGAATCCAGAGACTCGTTCATCCTGGTATGATGGTGAACCTATTCCTTTGAACACAGGGGGGTAAACCTACTACATCAACAACTCCTTCATCACCATCTCCGAAGAAAGAATCATAAATTCATGGTTATGGGCACTCCCCTTGGCAACTGCCAAGCTTGGGGGAGGTGCCCCGGTATCGTATCACCATCACACCTTTACCTTTACCGCTTTTCTTAGTTTGATCCTTTTTTGGTTATATCTTGATCTAGTATATTAAAGTTTCTAGTATGATTTAGCTTTGAGTTTTGCTTTGATCTCTATCTATGTAATCGAGTCCTCGAGATATATAATAAATAATAGTTTTGAGGGAGGGCTTTGCTATGTTGCTATGATCTTGAGGGAATAAAGAAAAGAAAGGAATAAAAAGAAATAAATAAAGATCATATGTTGATCTTATGTGAAGTGATGAATTCACATATGTAGGATCGAAAATATGTCTAGAGGGGGGTGATTAGACTACTTGACCAAATTAAAGCTTAGGCTTTTCCCAATTTTAAGTTTTGGCAGATTTTAGCAACTTAGCATAAGTGAAGCAATCTTTCTACATATCCAATTCTAGAGTTGTGGCAGCGGAAAGTAAAGCATTGCATATGAAGGTAAAGGGAGGGGTTGGAGAGTGCAAACGCAATTGGAGACACGGATGTTTTTGGCGTGGTTCAAATAGGTGGTGCTATCGTACATCCACGTTAATGGAGACTTCAACCCACGAAGGGTAATGGCTGCGCGAGTCTACGGAGGGCTCGACCCATAAGGGTCCATGAAGAACCAACCTTTTCTATCCCACCATGGCCGTCACCCAAGAAGGACTTGCCTCGCTAGGGTAGAACTTCATGAAGCAGGCGATCTCCTTGCCCTTATAAATTCCTTGGTTAAACTCCACAATCTTGTCGGAGGCTCCCAAGTGACACCTAAGCAATCTAGGAACACCACTCTCCAAAAGGTAATAAAAGGTGTGTTGATGACAAACTCCTTGCTCTTGTGCTTCAAGTGATAGTCTCCCCAACATTCAACTCTCTCTCACAGATTTGGATATGGTGGAAAGAAGACTTGAGGAAGGCTAGAGATCAAGATTCTTGTGGTTGGATTGGAATATCTTGGTCTCAACACATGAGCAAGTGGTTCTCTCTCAGAAAATGAATAGTGGAAGTGTAGGCACGTTCTGATGGCTCTCTCCCTGACGGATAAGGGGTGGAGGGGTATATATAGCCTCCACACAAAATCTAGTCATTACACACATTTGACCAAACTTGGTCAGACCGAATAAACGAACTCGGTCAGATCGAAGCAGTTCAAAATGTGAACGTTAGACATTTCGGTGGGACCAACAGTATCAACTCGGTGAGGCCAATGCGTTAGGGTTAGGGCAAAACCTCCACTCGGTTTGATCGATTACACAAACTCGGTGAGACCGATTGTGGTAATAGGCTAACAGAGTGTTGGTCAGGCAAACTCGGTGGGACCGATTCGCTCATCTCGGTGAGATCGAAATGTTATGAAGAGGAAACATAGAGTTTGCAATGCCATCTCGGTGAGACCGAGATCCCTATCGGTGAGACCGAACTGATTAGGGTTTGTGATAGTGGCTATGTCAAGTGAACTCGGTGGCGCCGGATAGATCAAATCGGTGGGGCCGAGTTTCACATTCAGGTTTGGAACATATGTGGAAATGAGAAAGTGCTTGAGGGAACTTTGAGCAAGTAGACCATTAAGGAACACCTCATCCCCTTTTAATGGTATTGGCTTTTCCTATGGACTCAATGTGATCTTGGATCACTAAAATGAAAATGTAGAGTCTTGAGCTTTTCCCAATCTTTGAGGGATCCACATTTGTAATCCATGCCATGCCAACCATTGAATTTCCTGAAATATTTATGTTGAAAGGATATTAGTTCAATGAGTTATATGTTGTTATTAATTACCAAAACCACCCAGGGATTAGTTGCACTTTCAATCTCCCCCTTTTTAGTAATTGATGACAACATATAGATCAAAGCTTCGACAAATGATAATAAGAGTGAAATATATTGCCGCTTTGAGAAGTATGTGATAAGCAAGAGCTCCCCCTAAATTTGTGCATTATTTGAGATTTTCTTTTGAATGCAAATGCACAATCGATTAGGATCATGGGTTACTCTTCCATGTCATATACATCTTGGTGGAGCACTCAAAATGATTAGATTTAAGCAATATGCACTCATCACCAAAATAACAAAATGAATGATCATACACAATCAAGTAGGCACACATTAAGCATAGTATGATATGACCCAAGCACATAAAGTATGTCACACACATAAGCAAATTATAGCAATAACCGAACGATCGAACGAAGTAGCAAGCAAAAACCAACAAATAGAAGCAAGACACTCTCTCTCGAAGACTAATGATCTATACACCTTCTACCCTTTGGCAACAAGTTACCAAAAAGCTCGAAAATGCATAGTGCTATACGACACTCTAGGCACGATCTCCGGGAGCTGCCGAAGAAGTCTTCTCGCTGGTAGCTCCGGTGTACGTAGATGGCGTGGAGATAAGAGCATCTGCAAACGCTTCCGATGAAGTCTGTGGAACTGGAGGTGTTGATACTCGAGGAACAACTGTGGCAGTGGTTGCAGGAGCTGAAAGTGTAGGCCTGGGCTCGACAACCGGCACAGCTGAAGATCTTGGTCCTCTCGGGACTCTCTAAAAAGCATTGACTGTATCTCTTCCTCATCATCTTCCTTGAGCTTCTCCACAACTGTCTGGATCTCTGTGACCTTCACATCTAGATCATAGAACTTAGTCTCAATGATCCTCTCAAGGCTTGCTTGATTCTGAGTCAAGTTGGCCAAACTCTTCTCAATCCTCAGAGTGGCCTCAAGCAGATAACTAATCTGATCTTGCTTGGTCTTGGGAACTCCAGAGGCACTTTCTAGTTTTGCTGCCTTTGCTTGTGCAATCTTCTCTTGGCCTTCAACATATGTAGGATGGGATGCATCCATGACAACCTCATTGTCCTCAAATTCTGGCCTAAGAGGAAGATGCCTCTTATCAAGCAGATATGTCCCTTTATCCAACTTGGAGTTGATAAGCATCTGAATGTGAGGGGCATATCCACAAGACCTCTTCTGGTCTGCTGCTGTCCTATTGATTGTCTCCACAATCAGGCTCATGACCTTAAACTTTTCTGGAACACCAAACATGTGGAGCAAGTTAATGGAGTGACCTCGGATCATCCTATGATCTCCTGACTTGGGCAACAAGGTGTGCCTCACATGGTGTTGATGGTGGTCAGTCCAGACATCGAATGATATATAGAGCCAAGCTTGTGATTCTTCAAGTCCTTATCAGGAATTGGCTTGTACATGTTTGCCATAGAGTCATGATCCTTCCTGGGCTTGGCATACACATTTGTTCCATTGTCATCCTCTTTGGGGGCATTGATCAACCTTGCCCATTCATCAACTTTGGAACCTTGTTCCTTCAGTCATCCATACAATTCTACCATCTGGATAGAAATAAGCAGTGGAGTAGAATTGCATGGTCATCTCATTGTTCCGTCTGGTCAGTTTCTTTTCCACAAACTTCTCAACTTCATTCAGCCTGAAGCTTTCATGCACACTTGGAAAGAAATCAACATGCTTGTCAATGTATTTCCAGTCAACCCACTTCATGTCACACACGATGGGCTTCTTGTCCAACAAGACTCTCTCATAGAAGTCCTGTTGTTCCTTGGTGTGAAATCTATAGTCCACAATATTTCACCTCCTGGTAGCATATGGACCAGTCTGTCTCCAAAGTCTCAGACCTGCATCCTTTCTTAGTTTCAAGTTTTGGGCAACAAGATGGGCATCATTATGATCTGGAATTTTTGGCTTAAGCTTCCTGAGCATCATGGACTCATCATCATCTGAGGATTCTTCTTCTTGATATTGCTCTTCTTCTGGAACATCTGGCACTGGGGCCTTGTTCTTCTCAGCTGGAGGAATGTCTCTCGTGGATCTCTTGGGTGCTAAAGCCTTGGGGGCAGCTTTGGGCTTGGATGAAGCAGCCATGGCTTTGATGGCATCCCCCATCAGCTTCTGAGTCTTTGCAGCAGGTGCAACATGCTCATCTGCATCATCGCCAGCATCATCACTATCTCTCATAGATGGCTTGCTAAACACTCAGGCAGTAGTCTTCCTAGCTCTCTTCTTGGATCCTGCTGGCTCATCATCTCTTGTTTCAAGAGTAAACACCATGGTTTCTTGAGTGGAAGATCTTGCTTTTGACATAAGCACTCTCTTGGCTAAAGCTTTCTTTTGCAACCCAGGCTTGGTTGCAGCTGCAGTGCCATACTCCTTGTTGATAACCTTCTTCTTTGAAGTGACCTCTTGAGCCACAAAGTCTTCATCCTCATTGTCATAATTTTTCTTCTTCCTTGTCTTGGTGGCAGCCTTTGGCAAATTACTTGGAGTGCTTCTGCTACTCTCATAGTAGCTGCTGTTGGAGGGACTAGAGCCCTCACTCAGATCTGCCTGCTCTGACCTGTTCTCGCTGTCACTGCCCTTAGACATATCTGAAACTGCAAGCTGACCCTGTGAATAGATATAGTTGAGATAGAGTGGATGAGCATCACAAAGTGCACAGATTTTTGCAAAAGAATTTAGTCATAAACTTAGTTTTATGTTGCTACAGAAAGCATTTCGGAGCTACCAATTTGTTAAACTCGGTGACACCGAAGCAAATTTTCGAGTCTAAACTTGTGAAATCGGTGAGACTAAGACACAGTTTGGTGACTCCGAGATTGCTAGGGTTTCACTGAGATTTGAACTCGGTCACACCGATTTGTAATTTTCAGTCAGACCGAACGTTACAAGTGCAATGGCCTAAGCCAAATTGGTGAGACCAATTTCTACAAGTCGGTCGGTCCTAGATGAGTTCGGCGGAGACCTAACCCTAAAGTTTTGAATCAAATCTAACCTAAAGGGAGTTTTCACTGGATAGGATGATCTCAAATGTGGAAAGAAACATGGCATTGACTTTGTGCTAAGAATCATATTGATAAATCACAAAGGATTGAACTCATACCCTAACTCGGCAATGAGTTCGCTACAGCGACAATGACGGTGGAGATTCCTATTGACGGCGGCGAAGACCAGCGGCAGGGGGTCGCTGGTGACGAGAGGATGATCCGGAGACCTCGAGTTGGCAGAGCTGGACATGCACAGGCGAAAAGATTCAGAAAACTTTCCAAGGTTCGCACCGTGGGTATTTATATTCAAACCCTGTCGGTGTGACCGAGTGGAACGACTCTGTGGCACCGAGATGCAAAACTGCTAGCAGTTACTGCAACTCGGTGTGACCGATTTTTTCTAAACAATTGCATCGAGATCGAAAACTTGATCAACTTAATGGACTTGATATGGCTGAACGTGATGAATTGGTCAGTCTGAAATGCACTAAGAGGTTTTGGAAGTTTAAGTCTATGACGAATCGGTGACTCCGAGCACTACTAGAAAAATGTCTATAGCTAATATGGACATTAATGACACACCATGTATGTGCTGCGCCACTGCTATATAGCAGTGGCGCACCAGATATAGGTGCTCCATTAATGGCCATATTACTAATGGCGCACCTGGTGTGTGGTGCACCATTACTAGTTTTGTCCTGGTCCCACACCCCTTCCCGGACTTAGCAGTGGCGCACCAGGGGATAGTGCGCCATTACTAGTTTAACTAGTAATGGCGCACCGCACCACGGTGCACCACTACTAACAATTTTTTTTTCGATTTTTTTGTTTCAAAACTAGTAATGGCGCACCGCACACCAGGTGCGCAATTAGTAGCCCTAGCTACCAATGGTGCATTCTTAGGGGGTGCGCCATTGGTAACCTGAGAGCAGATATTTTTGACAGCCACCCTAGCTACCACACTCACTTTCCCCACTTCATTCTCTCCACCTCTACCAAGCTTGGTCTCGGCTGCCTCCTCCTCCTCACCTCATTTGCACCATAGATTCACCCAGATTACGTGGTTAAATTTCCTTTTTTTGATAGGTAAGTAAGGGGAAAGCTTTCTTTATGTTCTAGATCTACTTTTTTCTCCCTCCAACGTACACACTTTTTATGGCCTAGATCTACGTATGTTTGTGGTGTTGCATATGTTTGTGTTTGTAGGTACCGGTATTTGAAATGCGATAGTTGCCAATATTTTGCCGGAATGTTGATTCATTTCCGTTTTGCTCTACCCCGCAGGCGACCATGGTCCGCACGATGACCGAAGGCATCATGAATAGGTTTTTTAGCTCCGCGAAGGCCGAGATGCTTCAAAAGAACGAGATGGAGATAAGATGTCTGTGTCAATCTTGCAAGCTGAAGAGCCTTATGGACCCGGATTCCAGACAGGTGTGGGACCACCTGCTCGTGCGTTGTTTCATGGATGGCTATCGGTGGAAGATGAGGATGATTATGAAGTCGTCCATGGGGGCCGGGCAAGAAATAAGGAAGGGCAGCAAGACAATAGCGGCGAGGGCGGGCGAGAAAACGAAGAATCTCCAGGACATGATCACGAAGTAGATGCAGGACACAATCATCATGTAGAAGATGCCGGACATGATGATGAGGAAGATCAAGATGAAGGGAATGACCATGAAGATCAAGATGCCGGAGGAGACGATAATGGACCATCGATGGGCTGGGTGCAGGACCCTCATATTCAAGAGCTCCTTCTCAAGCAGACGGGTAACGCAAGAGCTGCTGCCCGAGAGAAAGCCAAGCTGGATCAACTGGATATAGACGCGGTTACTCCATTGTATGAAGGATGCATGCCCAAGGATACCCGCCTAAAAGTAACGCTCATGGCAGTGGAGATGAAGGTAAAACACAAAATGACCGACGCATGCTTCGAAGAGAACTTGTCATTCTGGCATGAACGTCTTCCCAAGGGGAACAAGTGCCCGACCAGTTTCGAGGAGGCGAAGAAAATCATGTGTCCTGTTGATTTACCGCACGTGAAATACCATGTGTGCATGAATGATTGCATCATTTATCGAGACGAGCACGCGGAGTCTACCATATGTCCGGTGTGCGGCGTCACTCGATACAAGAAGAGGAAGAAAGCTCCTCGAAAAGTGGTGTGGTACTTTCCGATCACTCCTCGTCTGCAGCGGTATTTCGCGGACCCTAAGCAAGCAAAGCTCCTGCGTTGGCACGCGGATAGGGAGAAGAAGAAGGGAGAAGATGATGGAAATGATCCAGAGATAAATAAAAAAGACAAGATGTTGAGTCACCCTAAGGATGCGAGCCAGTGGCAAGCATTGAACTTCGAACACCCTGAATTTGGGGATGATCCAAGGAACATCATGCTGGGCACGAGCACCGATGGAGTCAATCCGTTTGGCAGCCAGAGAAGCACACATAGCACCTGGCCTGTGTTTGTGTGGATGTATAACCTTCCCCCTGGATGTGCATGAAGGGGAAGTACAATCACATGAGTATGCTAATTGAAGGGCTGAAACAACTAGGGAACAACATCAATTTGTATCTGGGGCTGCTGAAAGAGGAGCTAGACACGCTGTGGAAAACGCCAGCCAATACGTGGGACACCGCAGCAAAAGAATATTTCCCTACGAGAGCCGCACTACTCACGACGGTGCACGACTATCTCGGTTACAGATATGTTGCGGGGCAGGTGGTCCATGGATTTTGTGCACGCATCAGGTCCATGGATGACACAACGTATCGCCAGCTAGATAGAGATATCGGGTCTTCAAAAACTGTGTTCATGGGACATCAAAGGTGGCTTCACGACGATGACGCATGAAGAAAACGCAAGGATCTGTTTGATGGTGAAACCGAACCCCGAAGACCCCCACGTACGAGGAGCAGCGAGGAAATAGTCGAGCTGTTGAAAAATTGGAAAGAGTGCCCACCGCAGGGAAAGAAGCGAAAGGTGCCAGAGCCGCTGCTGAAGGTGTGGAAAACGAGGTCTGTTTTCTGGGACTTGAAGTACTGGAAGATCCTCCGTGTGCCTCAAAGCCTTGATGTCATGCATATCACAAAGAACGTGTGCAAGAGTCTGCTTGGTACCCTGCTCAACATGCCAGAGAGGACCAAAGATGGGCCGAAAGCAAGGGCAAACTTGCAATCCATGGGCATGAGGGAGGAGCTTCACGCAAAATGCCCTAATGATGATGATGAGGTGAAGGACACAGAAATTCGTCGCAAAGGCAAATATGACTGCCCTCCCGCGTGCTTCACTCTAAGTCAGAAGGAGATCGAGCAGTTTTTCACCTGTCTCTTAGGAGTAAAACTTCCTTACGGTTACACGGGGAAGATAAGCAGATACCTAGACTCAGCGAAGCAGAAGTTCAGCGGGATGAAGTCTCACGACTATCACGTGCTGATGATGCAAATACTTCCAGTTGCAATACGTGGGATCATGGACGCGCACGTCCGTGAAACGCTGTTTGGCCTATGCAACTTTTTCGACGTCATCTCTCGGAAGTCGGTTGGCATGAGGCAACTTAGAAGGCTACAGGAAGAGATCGTGGTGATACTATGCGAGCTTGAGATGTACTTCCCACCCGCATTCTTCGACATTATTTTGCATCTGCTAGTCCATATCGTGGAGGATATCATCCAAATCGGGCCGACGTTCCTGCACAGCATGATGCCGTTCAAAAGGATGAATGGTGTCATCAAAGGATACGTTCACAACAGGGCACGTCCAGATGGAAGCATAGCCAAGGGCTTTCTAACCGAAGAGTGCATCTCCTATTGCACGAATTATCTAGGCATCGAGAACCCCGTTGGTCTACCCGTCAACAGCCACCTTGGCAGGCTCACTGGATGGGGTCACCTTGAGGGTCACCACGAAATGCATGTCGACTTCAAGGGTTGACTAGCCGACTTTGAAAGAGCAAACCTAGTCGCGCTACAACACATTGACATGGTCAATCCTTGGGTGGTAGAGCACAAAACCATTATTGAGAAGACGTACAATGACCGAGGCCAACAGAGGACGGACGGAGATATAATCAAAGAGCGCAACTCATGTTTCACGCGTTGGTTCAAGGAGAAGCTTCTGTCCTACCCTTTACATGAGGATTCTTCCGCGGAAGAAAAACTCATATTCGCCTTGTCACAGGGCGCCGAGCACAACCTGATGACCTATGAGGCGTACGATATCAACGGCTACACATTCTACACCGAGGAAAAGGACATGAAGAGCGATTATGAGAACTCCGGGGTAATGATGGAATCCTACACCGATAACGACAAGGACAGATACTACGGAAGGATCGAGGAGATCTGGGAGCTGAGCTACGCTGGAGAGAAGGTCCCGATGTTCCGTGTCAGATGGGCCAAGAGCGTCCTAAAAGAAGATCAGTATTTCACCACCATGGTTATACCCGAAGCCAAATCCAAGACCGCGGGCACAAACCGCGAAAAATGAGCCATGGGTACTAGCTTCCCAAGTGGACCAATGCTTCTTCATTACCGACCCGTCAAAGCCCAATCGTGTTGTCGTGAGGAGATGCAAAAGGAACATCATCGGAATGGATGGAGTCCCCAATGAGCAAGACTTCGACAAGTATGGCGACCCGAAGATGGAAGATGACGACAACGATGAAGTACCATAAACCACAAGAAGAAGTAGGACCACCCTACCTAAAGGGCGTCCATTCAAGAGAAGACTTAAGGGGTTCTGGAGCTAAATTATTCAACCGTGAGAAAGAAGGGCAAGAAGATCGAATCACGACGTGTCTGTTGCGTGTGTGTGTCAGTGGCAAGCTCAGTCATTACATGCAACTTAATTATTACATGTATCACTTGAGTGAAATTAGTTGATTTCAATTGAGCTGTTAATTACTTGCTGCCTCTTGCTACTGCTGCTACTAGTTATGCAATGAAATTTACTGAATCTATCTGCTGCAAGTTCCCCAAAATTTCAGGGGCACCACAACTGAACTGAGGCTCCTTGATGAGGACATCACTAACAAGGTTACACCCACAGCTCCAACTGACACATATACAGGACCAATTACTAGAGCTCACGCACGCCAATTAAATTACCAGGTACTTTCGTTTCTTGGTAGTGAATCTAATGTTCATGAGAATATGATGCTGCCTAAATTGGATACATTTGTCTTGCTTACAAATGAAGGGCCTAGCTTGGACAAGAAGGCTGAACATTGGAGCAAGATCAAGCATGGAGATGATGGCATGCGCAAGGGGAACAAGAATGGAGTTACAATTGATGATTTCAGGTCTTTGAAGCCACCATAATGAGTGCGAGAAGCTTTGGACGAAATATACAAGATGCCACTTCATAAATTTCGTCCAGAGGCTATTATAGGTGCTGCGTCACCTTATTATTGGGCCGTGCCCATGTAACTTCGAAATACTTAACTATAGGCTGTTTTTAGAGTCCGTATGTGTGGGGAAACAAGAGTTAGGGTTGGTTTCGGACCCCTCCACCAAGGGCCACGAAATTCCCCCCTCTTCCCCCCATATATACAACCCTTAGGGCATCGTTTAGACTTTGGGTTTTGTTTAGATTAAAGTTCGCCATAGCTGCAACTTCGCGTACTTCGTTTGTGTTCAACGACCAGACAAAGGCGTCACAGAACCCCACTTGATCAATAAAGTTTTCCTCTTGAATTCACAATATCCAGATTGCAATCTCAATTTCTTGCT
Organism: Secale cereale; assembly: GCA_902687465.1. Classification (NCBI taxonomy): domain Eukaryota; kingdom Viridiplantae; phylum Streptophyta; class Magnoliopsida; order Poales; family Poaceae; genus Secale; species Secale cereale. The sequence continues at coordinate 383,591,233 of LR738710.1, read as the reverse complement.
TGTTCTTCGTTTGCCTGCAGGAAACAGACCTTCGTGGTGAGGTTGATCGTGCTCCGGCGTGGTCAATAACCTCTCAGAGTTGGTTTAGCGATTGCTAAGGCGCGACATCCTCGCACGTTCGTAGTCGGATCGTCAAAGTCGACTTCCTCCAAAATGATAGCCACCATCTCATCGAAAGACGGGACACCTTTGCCTCTATCAAGTGGTATCAGATTTCCAGGTTGCTCGGTGAGATTTTACAGTTTTTCGTAGATTAGATCGAGTCTGTTCTTCATACCTACAGTCCATGAAAAAGCCAAAAAAATTAGGGTTAGTTCATCATATCCGAACCAGTCTGAGCCATTGCATAATCTTTTCCGTGTTTGCTTTGTTAAATTTGCGGTTGCATCGTCGTGTCAAGTTGATGGTCTTAGAGCATCTCCAACAGCCGCGCGACGCGCCGCGCCCAAAAATCGCGTTTGCCGCGCGCGCTTCGGCTGGTTTGCCGCGCCGCGCCGCGCTGGCTCCAGCGGCTGCTGTACAATACAGCGCGCGCACGCAGCTCCAACAGCGCGCAAAAAATGCAGCGCGCGCGCCGCTACAGCAGCGCCAAATATGCCATTTGGACCCAATAAAAAACATTCAATCAAAATGCAATGAACATGTGAAATTTAACAAGTTGAGATGAATACATAAAGTCGCCCACAAGTTCATCCAACCAAGTCCAAATTCAAACCAAGTTCAAAATACAAGTGCAACCAACAAAGTTCAAGACATATATAAAACACATCAACCATCTTGCTCGTCTTCTTCGTCTTCTTCCTCTTCTTCCGCCGACGATTCTTCCTCTTCTTCCGCCGATGAATCTTCCTCTTCATGACGCACCGCATCACTTGTAGCTCCGACGTGAGGCACATCGAAAGGCATGGCCGGAGGTGCGCCCATGCCTCCCATGGCGGCCGGAGGTGCGCCCATGCCTCCCATGGTGGCCGGAGGTGCGCCCATGCCTCCCATGGCGGCCGGAGGTGCGCCCATGCCTCCCATGGAGGCCGGAGGTGCGCCCATGCCTCCCATGAGAGAAGCAAAACTCATGCCACCCATGCCTCCCATAACGTTGGAGGGTGCTCCAATGCCACCCATGGCTCCCATAGCATTGGAGGGTGCTCGAAAGCCACCCATGCCTCCCATGGCGGCCGGAGGTGCACCCATGCCTCCGAAGCCACCCAAGCCACCCATGCCGCCGAGGCCACCCATGCCGCCGAGGCCACCGCCGCCACCCATGCCGCCACCCATTGTGTTGATCATGGCTCTTTTTTGAATCAAGACTTCTTGACGGGCAAGGTTGACATATTCCTTTTGCGCTTCATTCGCCCCCAATAAGCATCTCTACTTTGATCACCTCCAACGGATGGATCCCTCGACACTTGCAACCAAGTATTGCATAGTAATTTGTCATCATTGATGGTGTAATTGCCCGCTCTTCCTTTCGGCGCCTCGACAATGCCCTCACCCTCCTCGTCCACCTCAAACTCATGGTCGTCCAAATGGATTTCATTGGTTTGAGACCAATGCGAATTGTTGGACCCAACACCCATAGTTGACATGTATGCATCATCGTTGAGACTACAAATGCAAATATAAGCTATCTATATGATGATGCATTGAACAAATAACAAGAAAATAAAAGTTGGAATTTTTTTCACCTTGGGGGCATTTCGTCGAGCACGTGGTGCGCGTCGGCCGCCGGCTCAACGGTTGAGCTCGCCGGCGCTTCGGTAGACGCCGGAGCCGTCCGCCGCCCTGCAAGCTTCTTCTTCTTCGAGGTGCCGGAGCCGTCCGCCGCCTTCTTCTTCGCGGATATTTTTCTTTTTTTCGCCTCCAATGGTGCGGCGGTAGCACGGGACGGCGCCGGCGCAACGCCGCTCGTCGGCGTGGTCATCCGCGGCGGCAAGAAGAGACTGCGCGCGAGGCAGACCGATGGCGGAGCTCCGGCGGCCGCGGCGGCAGCGCCCGCGCCAACGCTCGCCGCGCTAGGGTTTGCGGCGGCGGCGGCGGCGGCGGCGGCGCCTGCGGCGGCGGCGGCGCCGGCGGCGGTGGGGTCGCGGCTGTAGAGCGGGGTGAGAGGGGCTCCGGTGTGCGCATCCATGGCGGAAGGGGCGCGAGCGCCGGCGCGCGCGAGTGGAAGAAGAAGGAAAAGGGAAGTTCGCGCGCGCGCTCGAGTGTGCCGCGCGCGGAAGAAGACGCTCGAAATCAACAGCGCGGGATGTGGTATTCACCAGCGCGCCCAACCCGTTTTAGCGCGCGCGCGTTTTTTGGGCGCCCGCTGGAGCGGTGCGACGCGTTGCGCGCGCGCTAAAATGGCGTTTTTTCCGGCGCGACGCTAGTATAGCGCGGCTGTTGGAGATGCTCTTAGCGTCTAGTTCTTTAGAGTTTCGAGTTCTGTTCACAGTTTGTCACGCCGCCGCCGCACCATAATCATCGCCGCTGCCATACCACCACCGCTGTCATATCCCACCACCGCCACCACATACCACCACCGTTGCCATAACCTACCACCGCTGTCATAACCTACCATCGCTACCATATCCTACCACCATATATCCACCACCAATCCGAGTTCTTTTCATATTAGGTTTGTTCTCGAGATCCATCTAGGTTTCGGATTTGTGTTTCCTTGCCTGTGTAGGTCTCGGAGAAAAAAAAAGGAGTCTGGAGACCCCCGGGCAGTTTTTAGGCCAAAATTTCGGCAGGTGAAAATATTTTTTCCCTATCCTATTTTTAGGCTTTTCTGAGTCTTTTGAGACACGTGCCACCATACTGTATTTTTACCGCACTTTTCGTCGTCGCTGCCCTGTTTCCGAAAAAAAATTGTCAAAAAAATTTTTAGTGCCTATCATCTTAGTTTGACTTGGGAAGTGTTTTGAGACACTCGCCATTATTGTGATTTTCGGCAAAAAAAAGGAGCGCAAAAAAAAGAGCGCAAAAAAAGGCAAAAAAATTTCAGAGTGTGCTTTCCCCTTGATTACATGCAGCGCCGTGATTTTGTTAGTGTTCTAGGCTCGCGTCTCTAGTACGGTCTAGCCTAGGACCAGCACAGTACCGCCGTTGAGCGTTTATTCAACTTTGCATCTCTGAACTGATTGTTGCTTACCATTTTTCCTACCATCTTATAAGCCTTCCCAGCTCCACATACATATACGTCGTGCATTTTGACTCTCCCTGGTAATCGTTTTATCCAACCTTTGAGAGTTTTGACTACCATGGTTGCCGATCACCACCTGCTGCTGGGTAAGAACTGGTAAGAATTTGAGATTTGCTTGACGGATTTGTGACGCCCGACCACCACCATTTTCTAGTAGTCTGTAGGATCATATTCTTGTGTGTTTCTATTGCTGCTAACCATGCCAGGATCACAAGCCGACGAGACTGACTGGGAGAACTTGACGAACAAGGAGCTTCATGATAAGTTTCAGCAAATGATGAGTGAACAGGTGCAAGATGTGCTAAACAGATTTGACGAGGCCATGGAGAAGATAGATGGCATGGAGAAGACGTTTGAAACAAAGCTCGATAACAAGTTTACTGAATTGCTTTCGCGTTTTCCACCACCACTGGCTGCTGCAGCTGTCCCACCTCTACAACAACAACAACAACAACAACAATATCGCCTTCCAAATCAAGTGGGATGAGCACAGCGCGTTCCCCTTGAGCCTGGCCAAGCTTCTGGTGCCGCTGTTGATGTTTCTGTAGCCCCTGCTGCTACTACAGAGGTGGAGGATCATTACGAGGATGAGGTTGACCAAAATCAGAACTATGTGCAACCAGCAGCACCACCACCACCAGGTCGTCCTCATGCATATCATCGCAACGGTAGGGCTGCACCACCACCTGAGGTACATGACCATCTTCCTAAACTGAAATTGAATATTCCACCATTTGAGGGTAGATATGTTCCTGATATATATTTTACTTGGGAGTTAGAAACTGAACAACGTTTTACATGTTTAAACTATCCCGTGGAGAGACGTGTTCCTGCTGCTGTTTGTGCTTTCACTAGTTTTGCATGTGTTTGGTGGTCTGAACATTGTAGATTATATCCTATTCCAGCTACTTGGGCTGCTTTGAAAACTGCTATGCGTACTCGTTGGGTTCCACCATATTATCAACATGAATTACTTCAAAAATTGCAGCGCTTAAGACAAGGAAAAAATTCTGTAGAAGAATATTATCAGCAATTACAAACTGGCCTGATTAGATGTGGTATAGTTGAGGAGAATGAAGATATGCTTGCACGTTTTATGGGTGGATTAAATAGAGAGATTCAGACCATTCTAGAGTATAAGGATTATAATAATATCACTCGTTTATTCCATCTTGCTTGTAAAGCTGAACGTGAAGTGCAAGATTGACAAGCATTGGCGCGGACTAACTTTTCTACAGGTCGACCTTCATCATGGACACCGCGTGTATCCTCTACTTCCACACATTCTACTGCACCGACACCTCCATCAGTTGTTACCTCCAGCCGTGATACAAGGAAGCAGGCACAACCACCATTATCTGCCAAGAGCACACCTATTGGGCCTGCACAGAGTTCTTCTTCTTCCATGGCATCAACAGGGCACACCAGTGATACTATTTGTCGTCGTTGTAAGGGAAGAGGACATTTTGCGAGAGAATGCAAATCTCAGCGTGTGATGATTGCTACTGAGGATGGTGGATATGAGTCCGCTAGTGACTATGATGAGGAGACTTTGGCTCTTATTACACGTGAAGAACACGGTGGAGAAGATTCTGATCATGAGACGCAATACATGGCTCCTGAAGATGCTGACAGGTATGAATGTTTAGTTGCTCAACGTGTTTTGAGTGTGCAGGTTACACAAGCTGAGCAAAATCAGAGGCATAATTTGTTTCATACAAAGGGAGCTGTGAAGGAACGTTCTGTTCGCGTGATCATAGATGGAGGGAGTTGCAACAACTTGGATAGCATGGAGATGGTGGAGAAGCTATCTCTCACCACAAGACCACATGCACATCCTTACTACATCCAATGGTTCAACAACAGCGGCAAGGTTAAGGTAACACGTACTGTTCGTGTGCATTTTAGTATCTCTACATATGCTGATTATGTTGATTGTGATGTGCTACCTATGCAAGCATGTTCCTTATTACTTGGTAGACCATGGCAATTTGATAAAAATTCTGTACACCATGGTAGAAACAATCAGTATACTCTTGTTCATAAGGATAAAAATATTACTTTGCTTCCTATGACTCCTGATTCCATTTTCAAAGATGATATTAATAGAGCTTATAAAGCAAAACATGAGAAAAATATGAGTGAAAATCAGATTGTGGCAAAAGAATTTGAGCAACAAATGAAGCCTAATAATAAACCATCTACTGTTGCTTCTGAAATTAAATTGAAAACTGCATGTTTATTTGCCACCAAATCTGATATTGATGATCTAGATTTAAGCAAATCTGTTTGCTATGCTTTTGTGTGCAAAGAGGCATTATTTTCATTCGAGGATGTGCCTTCCTCTTTGCCTCCTGCTGTCACTAACATTTTGCAGGAGTTCACCGACGTCTTTCCACAAGACGTGCCACTGGGATTACCACCTATTCGAGGGATTGAGCATCAGATTGACTTAATTCCCGGTGCATCGCTACCCAACCGCGCACCATACCGTACCAATCCAGAAGAGACGAAGGAGATTATGCGTCAAGTACAAGAGCTACTCGACAAAGGTTATATACGCGAATCCCTTAGTCCTTGTGTTGTTCCTATTATTCTAGTGTCGAAAAAGGATGGTACATCGCGTATGTGTGTTGATTGTAGAAGCATTAATAATATTACTATTCATTATCGTCATCCTATTCCTAGGCTAGATGATATGCTTGATGAATTGAGTGGCTCTACAATATTCTCCAAAGTTGATTTGCGTAGTGGATACCATCAAATTCGTATGAAATTGGGAGATGAATGGAAAACAACATTTAACACTAAGTTTGGATTATATGAGTGGTTAGTCATGCCTTTTGGGCTAACTAATGCACCTAGTACTTTCATGAGATTAACGAATGAAGTTTTACGTGCTTTCATTGGACGATTTGTGGTAGTTTACGTTGATGATATATTGATTTTTAGCAGATCTTTGGAGGAACATTTGAAACATTTACGTGCTGTTTTTATTGCTCTACGTGATGCACGTTTGTTTGGTAACCTTGGAAAGTGCACCTTTTGCACCGACCGAGTATCTTTTCTTGGCTATGTTGTTACTCCACAGGGAATTGAGGTTGATAAAGCCAAGATTGAAGCTATTGAGAGTTGGCCGCAGCCCAAAACGGTCACACACGTGAGGAGTTTGCTTGGCCTCGCTGGATTCTATCGGCGTTTTGTGAGAGATTTCAGCACCATTGCTGCACCTCTCAATGAGCTTACAAAGAAGGATGTGCCTTTTGTTTGGGGTACTGCACACGAAGAAGCATTCACGGCATTGAAAAATAAGTTGACACATGCTCCTTTACTCCAACTTCCTGATTTTAATAAGACTTTTGAGCTTGAATGTGATGCTAGTGGAATTGGGTTAGGAGGTGTGTTATTACAAGATGGTAAACCTGTTGCATACTTTTCTGAAAAATTGAGTGGGCCTAGTCTGAATTATTCTACTTATGATAAGGAATTATATGCTCTTGTTCGGACTTTGGAGACATGGCAACATTATTTATGGCCCAAAGAATTTGTTATACATTCTGATCATGAATCATTGAAGCACATTAAAAGTCAAGCAAAACTGAACCGTAGACATGCTAAATGGGTTGAATTCATAGAGACTTTCCCTTATGTTATTAAACACAAGAAGGGAAAAGAAAATGTTATTGCTGATGCATTGTCGCTTCATTATACTATGCTTTCACAACTTGACTTTAAAATATTTGGTTTGGAGACCATCAAAGATCAATATGTGCATGATGCTGAATTTAAAGATGTATTGCAGAATTGTAAAGAAGGGAGAACATGGAACAAGTTCGTCGTTAATGATGGATTTGTGTTTCGTGCTAACAAGCTATGCATTCCAGCTAGCTCTGTTCGTCTTTTGTTGTTGCAGGAGGCGCATGGAGGAGGATTAATGGGACACTTTAGCGTGAAGAAGACGGAGGACGTACTTGCTACACATTTCTTTTGGCCAAAGATGCGACGTGATGTTGAGCGTTTTGTTGGTCGCTGCACTACATGTCAAAAAGCTAAGTCACGACTCAATCCTCATGGTTTTTATATATGCCTTTGCCTGTCCCTAGTGTTCCTTGGGAAGATATATCTATGGACTTTGTTTTGGGTTTACCTCGAACAAAGAAGGGGAGGGATAGCATATTTGTTGTCGTGGATAGGTTCTCGAAGATGGCACACTTTATACCATGTCATAAAAGCAACGATGCTGCTAATGTTGCTGATTTGTTCTTTCGTGAAATTATTCGCTTGCATGGTGTGCCAAATACTATTGTTTCAGATCGTGATGCTAAATTTCTTAGCCACTTTTGGAGATGTTTATGGGCTAAGTTGGGGACTAAACTGCTTTTTAGTACTACTTGTCACCCCCAAACTGATGGACAAACTGAAGTAGTCAACAGAACTTTGTCTACTATGCTTAGGGCTGTTTTGAAGAATAATAAGAAAATGTGGGAAGAATGCTTGCCTCATATTGAATTTGCTTATAATCGTTCGTTGCATTCTACTACTAAGATGTGCCCTTTTGAAATTGTCTATGGTTTCCTACCTCATGCACCTATTGATTTGTTGCCTCTTCCATCTTCGGAGAAGGTTAATTTTGATGCTAAACAACGTGCTGAATTGATCTTAAAAATGCATGAGTTAACTAAGGAAAATATTGAGCGCATGAATGCTAAATATAAACTTGTTGGAGATAAGGGTAGAAAACGTGGTGTGTTTGCACCTGGAGATCTTGTTTGGTTACATTTGCGTAAGGATATGTTTCCTAATTTGTGCAAGTCAAAGCTAATGCCACGTGCTGATGGTCCTTTCAAGGTGTTAGAGAAAATAAATGATAATGCATATAAACTTGAGCTGCCTGCAGATTTTGGGGCTAGTCCCACATTTAACATTGCAGATTTGAAGCCTTACTTGGGTGAGGAAGATGAGCTTCCGTCGAGGACGACTTCAATTCAAGAAGGGGAGGATGATGAGGACATCACTAACAAGGTTACACCCACAGCTCCAACTAACACATATACAGGACCAATTACTAGAGCTCGCGCACGTCAATGAAATTACCAGGTACTTTCGTTTCTTGGTAGTGAATCTAATGTTCATGAGAATATGATGCTGCCTAAATTGGATACATTTGTCTTGCTTACAAATGAAGGGCCTAGCTTGGACAAGAAAGATGAACATTGGAGCAAGATCAAGCATGGAGATGATGGCATGCGCAAGGGGAACAAGAATGGAGTTACAATTGATGATTTCAGGACTTTGAAGCCACCATAATTAGTGCGAGAAGCCTTGGACGAAATATACAAGATTTCACTTCATAAATTTCGTCCAGAGGCTATTATAGGTGCTGCGTCACCTTATTATTGGACCAGTCCCATGTAATTTTGAAATACTTGAGTATAGGCTGTTTTTAGAGTCCGTATGTGTGGGGAAACAAGAGTTAGGGTTGGTTTCGGACCCCTCCACCAAGGGCCACGAAATTCCCCCCTCTTTCCCCCATATATACAACCCTTAGGGCGTCGTTTAGACTTTGGGTTTTGTTTAGATTAAAGTTTGCCATAGCTGCAACTTCGCGTACTTCATTTGTGTTCAACGACCAGACAAAGACGTCACAGAACCCCACTTGATCAATAAAGTTTTCCTCTTGAGTTCGCAATATCCAGATTGCAATCTCAGTTTCTTGCTTGTTCTTCGTTTTCCTGCAGGAAACAGACCTTCGTGGTCAGGTTGATCGTGCTCCGGCGTGGTCAATAACCTCTCGAAGTTGGTTTAGCGATTGCTAAGGCGCGACGTCCTCGCACGTTCGTAGTCGGATCGACAAAGTCGACTTCCTCCAAAACGATAGCCACCATCTCATTGAAAGACGGGACACCTTTGCCTCTATCACTCCTTCAGTTCAATATTTTGTGCACGGACAAATAGTTACCCCTTTCTCCTGAAATGTTGATTAATTTCTATTTCGGTTGAGAATGGGGCACTCCTTGGTCAAGAAAATTAGCAAAGGTCATGCCCAATTTTCTTGACCTAGAAGGTGCCCGATTCTCAACTGAAACAAAAATTAATCAACATTTATAAACAATGTTCTTTCTACAAAGCAAATATTTCTAAGTGGCTTTTATAGTTTTCCCTTAAGTTGAAATGCAAACTATTTTTTTCTTCCTGCAGCAAGAGCAATAGTGCACTTAGTAGGATAGAAAATATATAACCTACAATAGTGCACTTAGTGAAGGAAATATGCCCTAGAGGCAATAATAAAGTTATTATTTATTTCCTTATATCATGATAAATGTTTATTATTCATGCTAGAATTGTATTAACCGGAAACTTAGTACATGTGTGAATACATAGACAAAACAGAGTGTCCCTAGTATGCCTCTACTATACTAGCTCATTGATCAAAGATGGTTATGTTTCCTAACCATAGATATGAGTTGTCATTTGATCAACGGGATCACATCATTAGGAGAATGATGTGATGGACTAGACCCATCCGTTAGCTTAGCACTATGATCTTTTAGTTTTACTGCTATTGCTTTCTTCATGACTTATACATGTTCCTATGACTATGAGATTATGCAACTCCCGAATACCAGAGGAACACCTTGTGTGCTATCAAACGTCACAATGTAACTGGGTGATTATAAAGATGCTCTAAAGGTGTCTCCGAAAGTGTTCGTGGTGTTGGCATAGATCAAGAATAGATTGTCGCTCCGAGTGTCAGAGAGGTATCTCTGGGCCCTCTCGGTAATGCACATCATAATAAGCCTTGCAAGCAAATGACTAATGAGTTAGTCACGAGATGATGTATTACAGAACGAGTAAAGAGACTTGCTGGTAATGAGATTGAACTAGGTATTGAGATACCGACGATCGAATCTCGGGCAAGTGACATACCGATGACAAAGGGAACAACGTATGTTGTTATGCGGTTTGACCAATAAAGATCTTCGTAGAATATGTAGGAGCCAATATGAGCATCGAGGTTCCGCTATTGGTTATTGACCGGAGATGTGTCTCGATCATGTCTACATAGTTCTCGAACCCGTAGGGTCCGCACGCTTAACGTTTGATGACGATCGGTATTATGAGTTTATGAGTTTTGATATACCGAAGGTAGTTCGGAGTCCCGGATGAGATCACGGACATGACGAGGAGTCTCGAAATGTCCGAGACATAAAGATCGAGGCATCAGGAAGGTTCCGAGTGGTTCGAGCATTTTTTCGTTGTACCGGGAGGTTACCGGAACCCCCTGGGAGAAGTTATGGGCCTTATGGGCCATAAGAAGGAAGCACGCCAGCCCACAAGGGGTTGGTGGGCCCCCCTTGGTTAGGAGGACGAATTGGAAAAGGTTTGGGGGGGGGGTGCCCCCTTTCCTTCTCTCCTACTCCTCCTTCCCTTCCTCTCCTACTCCAACTAGGGAAGGGGGGGGGAATCCTACTCCCAATGGGAGTAGGACACCTCCTAGGCGCGCCATAGAGGGTCGGCCTCTCCCCCTCCTCCACTCCTTTATATGCGGGGGTGGGGGGCACCCCATAGACACAAGTTGATCAGTTGATCTCTCCCAACCGTGTGCGATGCCCCTCTCCACAGAAACACACCTCGGTCATACTGTTGCAGTGCTTAGGCGAAGCCCTGTGTCGGTAGCTTCGTCATCTCCGTCACCACGTCGTCGTACTGACGAAACTCTCCCGTGAAGCTTTGCTAGATCAAGAGCTCGTGGGACGTCATCAAGCTGAACGTGTGATGAACACGGAGGTGTTGTACGTTCAGTGCTTGATCGGTTGGATCGCGAAGAAGTTCTACTACATCAACCGCGTCACTAGACGCTTCCGCTTTTGGTCTACGAGGGTACATAGACACACTCTCCCCTCTCGTTGCTAGGTATCTAGTAGATAGATCTTGCGTGATTGTAGGAATTTTTTTGAAATACTACGTTCCCCAACACTTAGTAGGATAGCAAAAGTGCACTTGGAACAATCTTTTGGGTAAAGGGGTGTTTATAACCTGTAATGTGAAAATATATAGGATAGAAGAATAGATACTACCCTGATCTCATCCAATAACTCTAGTAGCCTTTTTTCCTATTTAGAGCGAACATGGCCGACAATCATGATGCCGGCGGTTCGGGCAAGCCATTTTGGGAGTTGTCCCAGGAGATGGAGGAAGAACCTCACCGCTATGAGGACGTTGCGAAAGACATGTTTCTTGTTCTTATTGCTAGATTTTACTTGTGGCATGTAGGTAGACAAGAGTAAATGCTTGGCAATGTAAGAAGAACTTTTCTTACAAAGATCACCATTGATTACTTTTAAGAACTCATGCTCTTGCTCTAGATTTAGCTTTTCAAAGCGTAGCTTCTCATGAGTCCTCAAAACCTCTCAATGATCTTCTAAGGTAGTTTCATGAGCTAACTTAAGAATGTTTAGTTCTTTAGTTAGACACTCAATCTTCTCCTTATCATCGTCATTCGTTTTATCTTGATGAGCACGATTAATAGCAATTTCATCATAGTTTTCATCACTATTGCTACCAACAAGTAAATCCATCTCCTAGCAAATCATCTTCATCACTATTCAAATCAATATATTCAGGGTGTGATACCTTAGGGCCTTTAGCCATGAAGCATCTTCCAATTCCTTCATTTGGTGAGTCAAATATGTCGTAGGAGTTGGATGACACAAGAGCAATTCTGGCAACACCTTCATCTTGAGTATCTTCAGAGTCGGAGTAATAGCTTCTCTCAGAGTGGTCATCGAAGTCGGAACCAGATACCCATTCACCAACATGAGCTTGATGTCTTCGTCTTGTATAGCTCCTTGATGATTTGTCATTCCTTTCCGAATCCTTGCTTCTATGAGAGGGTCTTCATTCGTAACGATCATCTCTACTCCTTCTCTCTCTTGGTGGTGATTCATCTCTTTTACTTCTCCTTTTGGGTGAGTCTTCTCTTCTCTTGTGTGGAGTCGTACACTCATTTGAGTAGTGTCTGGGTCTCCCACAATTGTAGCAATTCCGATCACGACTAGATGATCTTTTGTCATTGTAGGACCTTGAATTGGAGCTTCTTTCTTTTCTTCTATTCATGTAGAATTTGTTGAAGTTCTTCACCATTAGGCTCAATTCTTCATTGAAGACATGTTTCACACTTGATGATATAGGAGCATCACATGAAGCTTTGTAAGCGCCACTAGACTTGTTGTGAAGCTCTTCTTTATCCTTAGGTGACATCTCATGTGACACCCCGAGACTGGTGCGCCAGATGTCATCCTCTTATTCATTGTCATTGCCATGTCATTCGCTTGCGTGTTGCACTTTGCCATGTCATCATGTTCATTTCATCTGCATAGTTTTCAAAACTTGCATCCGTCCGTAGCTGCCCGTCTCCCAGTTCTCTTCGTTGTCTGTTCCGAGCCCAAACACACTTGCACGTGCCCGTGGCACCTCTGAAACCTTATTTTGTAAGTGGCCGAAAAATGTTCTCGGAATGAGGTGAAAGTTGGCATGCGGTCTTGTTATAGTGTAGGTAGACTGCGTGTCAAATTTCGTCGCATTTAGAGCTCGTTTGATAGCCCAACCGTTAAACTATAGCGACACTATCACCGGTCAAACGTCGGCTGTTTTTGGTCTCCGAAAACCCTGCCGGGCCACTCTTCTTCCTTCCCTTCTCAGCCCGAGGCCTCTCCACACAGCCCACCAACACCTCCGAGGCCCATCCTACCCCTCCTTGCGTCCGGAGCCGTCCGGTGACGATCGCACGGTCTAGAAACCAACACAAAACCATCAAACCCTAGCCCCTACCTATTTATACACCTACCCTTGACATTTTTGGCCTAATCCTAACCCCCTCTAGCCTTCCCTAACCTCCCAGCTGCCACCCTCCACGAAATCCGCACCCTCAGCCGCCGGTCGCCACTTGGGAGCCACAGATCGGGCCGCGCCGCCACAGTCGGCGGCCTCAGCCACTCGATGTGTGCCATCTCGGCCAGCCTCTTTCCCCGCCGCCGCGGGCCCGAACAGGGCCGAGCGTCCCAGCCGCGCCCCTCGCGCTCCCGCCTCCACGCCGCCTCCTCACGCCACCACCTCCGCAACACCGCCGCTCACCGCCGTGCCGCACCTCCTCTGCCGCTGCTCGCGCTCGTCGCCTCGAGTCACCGCCGGACTCCTCCACCTCTCCGCTCGCCGCCTGCCGCCGTCGCGCTCCGCGCCACCATGCCCGACTCTGCTGCCCGTCTGCTCCACCGCCGGCCGCCGGAGCGTGCCGCGCCACCGCCCAGCTCCTCCTCACCGCCGATCCCATCGCTCCCGTCGCCGGAGTGCATCGCTCCACCCAGCTTCGGCCAGATCCGGAGTCCCCATGCCCGGATCCGCCTCGCCCCGTGCCCGATCCGGCCTCCTCCGCCCCCTCGCCGGAGAACCGCCGCCATGGCCATCGGCCTCCTCTGCCCCGCGCTGCCGGACATGTCCGCTCCCCTTCAGACACGTCCATCCCCTCCCAAGGTTGTATTTTTCGTCTTAGTCTTTTACTGGGAAAACATCATATAAGCTGCTTGGGAGGGTCATAACTTTGTGCATGGCTATCAGTTTGTTGTATATGATATGTCAAAATGTCCTGCTCTTCATGATCTACATGATGGTGTGCTTTGCATTCATGTTAGGATGCATTTGCCATGTTAATCTCTGTTGCAAAAGTGCTAAGTGTTGTTAACTGCTGGAAACTATTATAACTTGTTGATTTGTCTTTTTCCTAGCATTTGGTGTGATTTTCTTTTGAGCATCATGTCAGCATGTTTTAGGAGCACAATCATGTCTTCTTTGCAATGGTGTAATTCATTTGTAATTATATGCCATGTGGTGAGTGCAACAAGCTTGCAAAGTGACCTACTCATTGTTTGCTGTTTACTGAGAATTGTTAAAAACTGCTAAGTCTGAATCTGTTATATTGTGATGCCATGTTTGCTTGGTGCTACAGTCAAATCTATGCATAGTTAGGAGATGTACCATAATCATGTCTTGATGTTCATGTTATGCTCTATCCATCCTTACCCTTATTTGCAATTATAAGTTGTTGTAGCATGTCTCTTTCTTGCTCTCAAGTTGTCATCATAATATATCTGTCAGCCTATCAGCAACATGTTCCATTTGGCAAAGCTCATTGTAATCAATCTATGCATATTATGGAGTTGTGCCAATTGAGTTATTTGGATCATGCCATGCCTTCTACATGTTCATGACCTTTCAATGCTTATTAGAATTGTTATGCTTGCTGTTATGTACCTCCAAATTCAGCATCATGATGTTGTTGTTTGCATTCCTAGATTTTCACTAAGTCTGAGAATCTGCTATATCATGTTTGCACCTTGTTTTGATGAATGCCATGCCTGTTACTCCCATGTATATGACTTGTTGTGTTGTTTGCGCTCCATGTTATGGAATAGCATGCCATGCTTTTGGTTGCCATGTTATTGTGGTGTAGCCTAATTATTTGTTGCTCCCACATGTCATCATATTAATTCTGCTCATGTGTATGCTCTATTTTTCACAAGTCATAATCTGTGATATAAAGTGTGCTTGTTGCCTTGATCATGCTGGTTTACTTGCTGATGTTGGAGGCATGTAATTTGTACTTTGAGTTCATGTCATGCTTGTGCCTATCTTGTACTTGTAATATGTTGTTGTGATGCTTGTAATAGGCCTAGTTGCTGTTTTGAACATCTTGTCCTTTAAACTTGTTTCATGTGTATGTGTTGAACCGTTGCTCCATTTTGAGCGTGCTCTATATGAACTTGCTTGGTTTTGCATGTAGATACATCATGTAATGTTGCATCCACGTTTTGAGAGTGAGTGCTTGATGGTTGAATGCATTTTTGCATCAATGCCATGCTTAACTAGTTTTTCTCATATCTTCTAGGTTGTAGCTCCGAATTAAATGAACTTTATGTGTAACTTGACTAGAAATCATGTAGATCATCATGGTGCATGTTAACTTGCTGTTTACCAACTCCAACATAAGGTTTGTTCAGATCTGGACCAATTTTGAAATTTGCATATGAGGACTTACCGGAATTGTTATATGTTAATTCCGGCCTCATTTAAACTTGCTTTGTGTGTTTTCCTGTTTGCATCATCTATTGCCATGAGTAGTATCATGTAGCCTTGTCATGCATCATACTTGGTTGAGCATCATGTCTTGTCTATGTATTGTGTGTTTACCATGTTGTTTGCTTCTTCTCGGTAGTTTCCTGTTTCCTGGCGACCGTGAGGATATGTTCGACTACGCTTAGTTCGTCTACGTGGCTTCTTATTATTCATGGACTCGTTCTACTTCCTTGCGGGATCTCAGGCAAGATGACCGTCACCTTGGACATTACTATCATTGCTATGATAGTTGTCTCGATGCTATCGCTAGATGTTGTGCTACCCACCACTTGTTTACCAAGCCTACCATTATGCCATGAAACAACCTCTAACCTTTGTTTCCATCATCCTAGCAAACCGTTGTTTGGCTATGTTACCGCTTGCTCAACCCTCTTATAGTATTGTTAGTTGCTGGTGAAGATGAAGTTTGCTCCATGTCAGAACTTGGATGTTGGAATATCACAATATCTATTACTATAATTAATGCACCTATGTACTTGGCAATGGGTGAAAGGCTTAGCCTTTTGCTCGGTGTTTTGTTCCACTCATGCTGCCTTAAGAACCGATAAACCGGTGTTATGTTCCTTGATTTTGCGTTCCTAACATGATTGGGGTTATGTGGCCCCCTTGATAGTTCGCTTTGAATAAAACTCCTCCAGTAAGGCCCAACTTTGGTTTTAATTTTCCAACATAATGAAACTATTAATTAACTAATTAATTTTTCATAGGAGGTCGCGTCCCTGGTGATTCTTAATTCAACATAATATAGGGTGGCTAGTGCTGATGGTGCTGGTCCAAACTAGAGCACCTTGCGGTGCCCCCTTAGCAACTTGGGTCTTATCAACCGTAAGCTTAGCTCATCCGGTCGTGGCCTGAGACGAGATACGCGCGGCTACTATCAGGTTGTCGGCACGTCGGGAGGTCTTGCTGGACTTGTTTTACCATTGTCGAAATGTCTTGTGCACCGAGATTCCGAGTCTGATTGGGTTGTCCCTAAGATAAGACGTTTTACCTCAGCTAATCATGAGATCTTGTGATGGGCTAAGTTGGGACACCCCTGTAGGGTTATGATCTTTCAATAGCCGTGCCCACATTTCTGTTGCAGATTGGAATTTTTTAATGTCCGGTTGTAGAGAACTTGACAAAGGATCCGAAATAAAATACACCAACCGCGTGAGTAACCGTGATCGTCTCTTTTCAACCCGAGAAGAGAACATTGTGGGGTTATGTTTGACTCGTAGGTACTTCAGGATCACTTAGTGATCATTACTAGTTGCGACCGTTGGCATTGATGCTCATCTTATTCTTGTACTCGTAAGTTACCAACCATACAATGCTTAGCCACAGCGGCAACCTCACCACTTATCCTTTCCACACCCATTAAGCTTTGCTAGTCTTAATACCCATTGTTAAGGGATTCCTGAGTCCTTGTGGCTCACATATACTAAAACAACAGCTGCATGTGCATGTTTCCGATGACTTGATGTGAGAGCGATGTTTACATGTGTTGTAGTTCTTCCTTCTTCTTCTTTGTCAGTCTTGGGATAGGTTCCTGGTCGGCAGCCTAGGATAGCAGGATGGATGCCGTTGTGTTTTTCATGTGTGTTCATTCGTAGACGGATGTCTTGTGTATGATGTATTGTCGTCATGTGGCAATTGTATGAGTTGTATGTATCCCCATCTATTTATGTAATGGTATGATGTAATGATGTCCATCTTGCTAAGCGCCCGAAATGCGGTTGTGCCCCAATCACGAGTTCATCACATGATCAAGATAGAATCGCATATTGGGCATGACAAGTTGGTATCAGAGACTCGACCGACCATAGGAGCCCCCTTGGTTGATCGTAGTTTGGTCGTTGTCGAGTCTAGAAGAAAACTATTTTGGAGTCTAGTTATATCGGAGCATAGGAATTCTTTTTACTCCTCAGCCCCTTCGTCGCTGTGGTGAGGAATCTTGACGTACGTGTTTTGAATTACTCCTCTTCTCCTTCAATGTTTTAGGATCACGCAGTTAGTTTTCGTTCGTTGCGATGTCAGCCTTTTTCATTTGGTGTAATTATCGTGAAGTTGATTTGTTCCTCTTCATCTTTGCAAGTTCAATCCTCAGTTCTTTCCAGCCGGTGTCGTTATCCCCATCTAAAATGGTCTTTCTTTTCCCACCCGCCCACCCTTTTTATTATCGTAGCCGGAGTCCTTATTCGAGTATCTATCCTACTCGTGCGATGCCTTTGCATTCTTTCCTCAATTATTTCAACGGGTGAATTCTTGTACTGTTCAACATTCTTCATCTCTTATTTTTTCCGGTGGATTCAATTCAAATATCCGGTGTTAATCATATTCTTTCACATTGCTCAAATGTTTCCCCTTGCTCGTTCACCTCTCGCCATTTAATTGTTCCGGAGATCCGAAGACATCTCAGAGATTCGTGTTTGCATTCAATTAATTCGAGGTTGTTACCTCATTCAAGTCTTTCAATCATTCTGGTGCACCATTTCTCATTCATACAATCCTTCCCAACAGTGTTTTCTCTTCAGTGGGCCCTAACCCACATGTTTTTCCCAGGATCTTACCTGACTCTTCTAATATTTTCCGGAGCTATTCCCATATTCTTTTCAGTGTGTGATGTAAATATGGATTCCATCAATCATATGCCTTTTCAAAGATCACTTTCAATTCTTTTCATGCGTGGTTCAACCTTTTCCCCTTTTCATTTTTCCGGAGTATCTCAATAATTTTGGTGGTATTTCTCGTCGTCATTTGAAGACCGAAGTAGAGTTCTTCTAAATCTTGATCGTTCTCTTGAAGATTCATGGTTCTAGCTTCATGTTAACCTCTTGAATTATTATGTTTGTCGTAAATTCTTTTCTTTACCGTCCGGAGTATTTCATGAATTCTTTCAATTGTGATCCTCCGAAGGCCATCATTCAGAAGATTTCTTTGTTCTCAGTTTTCAGCTTCATCCTTCACATATTCTTCATTGATGCCTCTTCGTTCGCCTTCATATTCTTCCGGTGCTTCATTCAAATGTTTTTTAATCAGCTCACGATCTCTTCATTCTTTTTCTTTGTTTGTATTCTAATTCTTTCCGGCGATTCATTCTCTTTTCTTCGTCCAATTTCAATTCTTCCTGGTGGCTGGTTCTCTCTCATCTGTCGGTTTCAATTCTCATGGTGGTTTGCTCTAGAGTTCTTTTCATGTGTTATCATATCAATTCATTCGTTCTTTACAATCCTACTGGTGGGTCATAAAGACTTTCTCAAGTTGAGCTATATCCCTCTTAATCAATTTCAACGCGAATAAGTGATATGCAAGTCTATTGTTTCTCATCAATTTAATTGGTGGAGGATAAGCATAACCTAATTCTTATTTTTCAAGTTGATCAATCCCTTCCTTCGGAGTTCGTTCATGATGAATAAATTCTAATCCCAAGTGTTTATCATTTTTTCAGGAGTTCAAAGTTTTCTCGGCCATCTCGTCAGAACCCCCATCTAAATCATCGCAAGGCTTTAATCTTATTCTTTTCATCCTCCATTCCGATCTCATCATCCTTTTGTTACCAGAGTTCTTCAAGGTGGTTCTTCATGATTTAATTCATTCTTGAAATGTTCATAGAAATTCTTGTGGAGCAGCTGAAGCAGTGTTCTTCTTGCATCCCGAAGTGCTATTAATTCTCCGTATTCTTTTGAACTGGAGTTTTGCATTTCTTCATTCTTCTCAGTTAATCAATCTTTAGTAGTGGCAGGAATTCACCTCAAGTTTTGAGATGTTTTCCATAAGCCCACAACAAGCTTACTGTTTTGTTGTTGATTTTCTCAACAACTCAGTTCAATCCTTCCTTCTAAGGATGCTTTCAAATTCATTCGTGGTGGAAGTTGTTGTTCTCTTATCCATTCTTTTCATTCCACTCTTCCAATTCTTCCGGAGGCAACGTCTTGTTCATCTCGTCATGTGTGGTTCCTTCTTGTCTAATTCTTGTTCTATTCCATTCATATTCAACCGGAGTGGTATCTAAATTTTCTAGTTCTTATTCCTTGTCTATCCCGTTTAACCGGAGTGGTTTCAATGTCTCTCTCGTCATTTAAGCTCTTGGTTCTCGTCGTATGCCTTGTTTCCTCATTTTACCAAAGCTTCTCAATCTCATTCAGCTTCGTTGCATTGTTCCTTTCAAGTGGATAAACCTCTCAAGGTTCTTTGGTTTCACCTTCTTCCTTTTTCACTTCCATCTTGTTCCTAAGATCTCGGGACGAGATTTCTTGGTAGTAGGGGAGTGTTGTGACACCCCGACACCAGTGCGCCAGATGTCATCCTATTATTCGTTGTCGTTGCCATGTCATTTGCTTGCCTGTTGCACTTTGACATGTCATCATGTGCATTTCATCTGCATAGTTTTCAAAACTTGCATCCGTCCATAGCTGTCCGTCTCCCAGTTCTCTCTGTTGTCTGTTCCGAGCCCAGACACACTTCCACGTGCCCGCGGCACCTCCAAAACCTTATTTTGTAAGTGGCCGAAAAAAGTTCACAGAATGAGGTGAAAGTTGGCGTGCAGTCTTTTTATAGTGTAGGTAGACCGCCTGACAAATTTCGTCGCATTTGGAGCTCGTTTGATAGCCCAACCGTTAAACTATAGCCGCACTATCGTCGGTCAAACGTCGGACGTTTTCGGTCTCCGAAAACCCCGTCGGGCCACTCTTATTCCTTCTCTTCTCAGCCCGAGGCCTCTCCACACAGCCCACCAACACCTCCGAGGCCCATCGTACCCCTCCTCGCATCCGGAGCCGTCCGGTGACGATCGCGTGGTCCAGAAACCCCCCCCCCCAAAACCCTCAAACCCTAGCCCCTACCTATTTTATACACCTACCCTTGCCATTTTTGGCCTAATCCTAAACCCATCTAGCCTTCCCTAAGCTCCCAACCGCTACCCTCCTCGGAATCAGCACCCCCCAGCCGCTGGTCACCACTTGGCAGCCACAGATCGGGCCGCGCCGCCGCAGCTGGCGACCTCAGCCACTGGTTGTGCGCCACGTCGCCCAACCTCTCTCCCCACCGACGCGGGCCCGCGAGGCCCCGGCACAGCCCGCCCCGGGCCCAAACCGGGACGAGCGCCCCAGCCGCGCTCCCGCCTCCGCGCTGCGGCCTCCGTGCCGCCGCCGCTCGCCGCCGTGCCACACCGCCTCTGCCGCCGCTCTTGCTCGCCGCCTCGAGTCACTGCCGGACCCCGCCGCCTCAACGCGCTCACCCTCCGCCGCCGTCGCGCCTCGCGCCACCTTGCCCGACCCCGCCGCCCGTCTGCTCCACCGCCGGCCGCCGGAGCGGGTCGTGCCACCGCCCTGCCACCCAGCTCCTCCTCGCCGCCGATCTCGTCGCTCCCGTCACCGGAGCGCACCGCTTCACCCAGCTCCGGCCAGATTCGGGGTCCCCATGCCCGGATCCGCCTCGCCTCGTACCCCATCCGGCCTCCTCCGCCCCCTCGCTGGAGCACCGCCACCATGGCCGTCAGTCTCCTCTGACCCGCGCCGTCGGACATGTCCGCTCTCCCCTCCCGAGGTTGTTTTTTTTTGTCTAAGTCTTTTTCTGGGAAAACATCATATAGGCTGCTTGTGAGGGTCATAACTTTGTGCATGGATATCCGTTTGTTCTATATGATATGTCAAAATGTGTTGCTCTTCATGCTCTAAATGATGGTGTGCTTTGCATTCATGTGAGGATGCATTTTGCCATGTTAATCTCAGTTGCGAAAGTGATGTTAATTGCTGGAAACTGTTATAGCTTGCTGATTTGTCTTTTTCATAGCATTTGGTGTGATTTTCTTTTGAGCATCATGTCTACATGTTTTAGGAGCACAATCATGTCATCTTTGCAATGGTGTAATTCATTTTTGATGATATGCCTTGTGGTGAGTGCAAAAAGCTTGCAAAGTGACCTATTCACTGTTTGCTGTTTTTTGAGACTTGTTGAAAACAACTAAGTCTGAATCTATTATATTGTGATGCCATGTTTGCTTGGTGCTACAATCAAATCTATGCATAGTTAGGAGATGTCCAATGATCATGTCTTGATGTTCATGTTAGGCTCTGTCCATCCATACCCTTGTTTACAATTATAAGTTGCTGTAGCATGTCTCTTTCTTGCTCTCAAGTTGTCATCATAATATATCTGTCAGCCTGTCAACATCATGTTTCATTTGGCAAAGCTCATTGTAATCAATCTATCCATCTTATGGAGGTGTGCCAATGGAGTTATTTGGATTATGCAATGCCTACTACATGTTAATTACCTTTGCATGATTATTAGAATTGTTATGCTTGCTGTTATGTGCCTCCACAGTCAGCATCATGATGTTGTTGTTTGCATTCCCAGATTTTCACCAAGTCTGAAAATCTGCTATATCATGTTTGCATCTTGTTTTGATGAATGCCATGAACCTGTTGCTCCCATGTATATGTCATGTTGTGTTATTTGAGCTCCATATTATGGAATAGCACACCATGCTTTTGGTTGCCATGTTATGGTGCTGTAGCTTAATTATTTCTTGCCTCTAACATGTCATCATATTAATTCTCCTCATGTGTATGCTTTGTTTTTTCACCAAGTCATAATCTATGATATAAAGTTTGCTTGTTGCCTTGATCATGTTGGTTTACTCTTGATGCCTATGAACCCGATCCTTGATGATATTGGAAGCATGTAATCTGTACTTTGAGTTCATGCCATGCTTGTACTTATCTTGTACTTGTAGCATGTTGTTTTGATGCTTGTAAGGGTCCTAGTGCTTGTTGCCTTAATCATGTTGGTTTACTCTTGATGCCTATGAACCCGATCCTTGATGATATTGGAAGCATGTAATCTGTACTTTGAGTTCATGCCATGCTTGTACCTATCTTGTACTTGTAGCATGTTGTTTCGATGCTTGTAAGGGTCCTAGTTGCTGTTTTGGACAGCTTGTCCTTTAAATTTGTTTCATTTGTATTTGTTGAACCGTTGCTCCATTTTGAGCGTGCTCTATATGAACGTGCTTGGTTTTGCATGTAGATGCATCATGTCATGTTGCATCCATGTTTTGAGAATGAGTGCTTGATGGTTGAATGCATTTTTGCATCAATACCATGCTTAAATTGTTTTGCTCATATCTTCTAGGCCGTAGCACCGAACTAAATGAACTTTATATGTAACTTGACTAGAAAATCGTGTAGATCATCATGGTGCATCTTAACTTGCTGTTTAACAACTTCCACATAAGGTTTGTTCAGATCTGGACCAATTTCGAAATTTGCATATGAGTACTTACCAGAATTGTTATATGTTGTTTCCGGCCTCATTTAAACTTGTATTGTGTGTTGTTCCTGTTTGCATCATCTCTTACCATGAGTAGTATCATGTAGCATTGTCACGCATCATACTTGGTTGAGCATCATGTCTTGTTTATGTGTTCTGTGTTTACCATGTTGTTTGCTTCTTCTCGGTAGTTTCCTGTTTCCTGGCGATCGTGAGGATACGTTCGACTACGCTTGGTTCTTCAACGTGGCTTCTTCTTTTCATGGACTCGTTCCTCTTCCTTGCGGGATCTATGGAAAGATGACCATCACCTTGGATCTCATTACTATCATTGCTTAGCTAGTTGTCTAGATGCTATTGCCAGATGTCATGCTACCCACCACTTGTTTACCAAGCCTCCCATTATGCCATGAAACAACCTCTAACCTTTGTTTCCACCATCATAGAAAACCGTTGTTTGGCTATGTTACCGCTTGCTCAGCCCCTCTTATAGCCTTGTTAGTTGCTGGTGAAGATGAAGTTTGCTCCATGTCGGAACTTGGATGTTGGAATATCACAATATCTATTACTATAATTAATGCACATATATACTTGGCAATGGGTGGAACGCTTGGCCTTTTGCTTGGTATTTTGTTCCACTCATGCCGCCTGAAGAACCGATAAACCGGTGTTATGTTCCTTGATTTTGCGTTCCTAACGCGGTTGGGGTTATGTGGCCCGCTTGACAGTTCGCTTTGAATAAAACTCCTCCAGCAAGGCCCAACTTTGGTTTTAATTTTCCAACATAATGAAACTATTAATTAACTAATTAATTTTTCATAGGAGGTCGCGTCCCTGGGGATTCTTAATTCAACATAATACAGGGGGCTAGTGCTGATGGTGCTGGTCCAAACTAGAGCACCTTGCGGCGCCCCCTTGGCAACTTGGGTCTCAGCGACCATAAGATTAGCTCATCCAGTCATGGCCTGAGACGATATACGCGCGGCGACTATCAGGGTGTCGGCGCACGGGGAGGTCTTGTTGGACTTGTTTTACCATTGTCGATATGTATTGTGCACTGGGATTCCGAGTCTGATCAGGTTGTCCCTAAGATAAGAGGTTTTACCTCTACTAATCATGAGAGCTTGTGATGGGTTAAGTTGAGACACCCCTACAGGGTTATGATCTTTCGAAAGCCGTGGCCGCGGTTATGTGGCAGATTGTAATTTGTTAATGTTCTGTTGTAGAGAACTTGACAGAGGATCCGAAATAAAATACACTAACCGCGTGAGTAACCGTGATCGTCTCTTTTTTATCTGAGAAGAGAACATAGTGGGGTTATTTTATCTGAGAAGAGAACACGGTGGGGTTATGTTTGACTCATAGGTAGTTCAGGATCACTTAGTGATCATTACTAGTTGCGACCATTGGCATAGACGCTCATCTTATTCTTGTACTCGTAAGTTAGCCACCATACAATACTTAGCCGCTGCGGCAACCTCATCACTTATCCTTTCCACACCCATTAAGCTTTGCTAGTCTTGATACCCTTGGTTATGGGATTGCTGAGTCGTGGCTCACATATACTACAGCAACAGTTGCAGGTGCAGGTTTCCAACGACTTGACGTGAGAGCGATGTTTACATGTGTTGGAGTTCTTCCTTCTTCTTCTTTGTTAATCTTGGGATAGGTTCCTGGTCGGTGGTCTGGGATAGCAGGATGGATGTCGTTGTGTTTTTCATGTGTTTTCATCCGTAGATGGATGTCTTGTGTATGATGTGGCAATTGTATGACTTGTATGTATCCCCATCTATTTATGTAATGGTACGATGTAATGATGTCCATCTTGCTAAGCGCTCGAAATGCGGTTGTGGCCCAATCACGAGTTCATCACGTGATCGGGATAGAATCGCATCTTGGGCGTGACATCTCATGAGCAACAATTCTACCAATGACTTCCGTTGGATTGAGATCTTTGTAATTGGACATCATTTGGATCAATGTGCACACGGTGTCATATTTTCCATCCAAGGCTCTTAGGAACTTCTTGATGATGAATCTATCGGTCATCTCTTCGCTTCATAAGCCGGCAATCTCATTTGTGATGAGAACAAGCGTAGAGTACATTTCGGCGACACCTTCACTATCCTTCATTTTGAACTTGTCAAGTTGACTTTGAAGCACTTGCAACTTGGATTCCTTGACGGAGTCGGTACCTTCGTACATATCAATCAAAGTATCTCAAATTTCCTTTGCATTCTCAAGACGGCTGATTTTGTTGAGTTCTTTGGGACACAATCCATTGAAGAGGATATCACATGCTTGAGCTTTGTATTGCAACAGCTTCAACTCTTCAGCGGTGGCCTCATGATTCGGTTCCTTCCCATCGAAGAATTCACCTTGCAAACCAATACACACAATAGCCCAAACAGCGGGGTTATGTCCAAGAATATGCATTTTCATCTTATGCTTCCAACTAGCAAAATTAGTACCATCAAAGTAAGGACCCCTACGGTGGTAACTTCCCTCGCTAGATGCCATACTCTCCTAAGTTGTGAAACCAAGGCTATGATCACCAAAGCTATGGAATCAATGCAAAAGGAGACCAAATCTCTAATACCACTTCTATGATCAAAAGTATGTCTAGATGGGGGGTGATTAGCCTACTTGACCAAATAAAAGCTTAGCCTTTTCCCGATTTTAACTTCTAGCAGATTTTAGCAACTTAGCACAAGTCAAGCAATCTTCCTACACATGCAATTCTAGAGATGTGGCAGCGGAAAGTAAAGCATTGCATATGAAGGTAAAGGGAGGGGTTGGAGAGTGCAAATGCAATTGGAGACACATATGTTTTTGGCGTGGTTAAGATAGGTGGAGCTATCATACATCCAAGTTGATGGAGACTTCAACCCACGAAGGGTACTGGCTGCGCGAGTCCACGGAGGGCTCTACCCACGAAGGGTCCACGTAGAAGCAACCTTTTCTATCCCACCGTGGCCGTCGCCCACGAAGGACTTGCCTCACTATTGTAGATCTTCACAAAGTAGGCGATCTCCTTGCCCTTACAAACTCCTTGGTTCAACTCCACAATCTTGTCGGAGGCTCCCAAGTGACACCTAACCAATCTAGGAGACACCACTCTCCAAAAGGTAATAAATGGTGTGTTGATGATGAACTCCTTGCTCTTGTGCTTCAAGTGATAGTATCCCCAACATTCAACACTCTCTCACATATTTGGATATGGTGAAAAGAAGATTTGAGTGGAAAGCAACTTGGGGAAGGCTAGAGATCAAGATTCTTGTGGTTGGATTGGAATATCTTGGTCTCAACACATGAGAAGGTGGTTCTCTCTCAGAAAATGAATAGTGGAAGTGTAGGCACGTTTTGATGGCTCTCTCCCTGATGGAGAAGGGGTGGAGGGGTATATATAGCCTCCACACAAAATCTAGTCATTACAACATTTGACCCCACTCGGTCAGACCGAATAAACGAACTCGGTCAGACGGAAGCATTTCAAAATGTGAACGTTAGACATTTTGGTGGGACCGACAATATCAACTCGGTGAGACCGATGCGTTAGGGTCAGAGCAAAACCTCAACTCGGTTTGACCGATTACACAAACTTGGTGAGACCGATTTTGGTAATAGGCTAACAGAGTGTTGGTGAGGCAAACTCGGTGGGACCGATTTGCTCATCTCGGTGAGACCTAAACTTTACGAAGAGGAAATAGAGAGTTTGCAATGACATCTCGGCGAGACCGAGATCCCTATCAATGAGACCGAACTGATTAGGGTTTGTGGCAGTGGCTATGTCAACTGAACTCGGTGGCGCCGGATAGATCAAATCGGTGGGACCGAGTTTGACTTTTAGGTTTGGGACATATGTGGAAATGAGAAAGTGGTTGAGGGATTTGGAGCATATTACTAAGCACTTTGAGCAAGTAGACCATTAAACAACAACTCATCCCCTTTTAATAGTATAGGCTTTTCCTATGGACTCGATGTGATCTTGGATCACCAAAATGAAAATGTAGAGTCTTGAGCTTTTGCCAATCTTTGTCCTTAGCATTTTTATGGGTCCACATTTCTAATCCATGCCATGCCAGCCATTGAACTTCCTGAAATATTTATCTTGAAAGGATATTAGTTCAATGAGCTATATGTTGTTATTAATTACCAATACCACCAGGGGATTAGTTGCACTTTCAACATATAAAGAGTATGATGAATAAAAGTTGTTGAGTGTTGACAAATATAGTTTTGGTCATTGTTGCAATTAATAGGAAGTAATAAAGAAAGAGAGGTTTCACAAATAAATATACTATCTTGTACATCTTTTATAATTGTGTGCACTCATTAAAATATGACATGCTAAAAAGTGTAAGATGGACAAGGAAGACAACATAATGGGTTATGTCTTCTTACATCCTAAAAGAAGTTATATTGTTATAGATCCTCCAACATGTTGAGCTTGCTTTCCCTCTCATGCTAGCAATTTTTTTTGCACCAAGTAGAGATACTACTTGTGCTTCCAAACATCCCTTAAACCCAGTTTTGCCATGAGAGTCCACGATACCTACCTATGGATTGGGTAACATCCTTCAAGTAAGTTTTCATCAGTGCAAGCAATAAAAATTGCTCTCTAAATATGTATGATCTATTAGTCTGAAGAAAATAAGCTTTATACAAGCTTGCGATGTGGAAGAAATAAAAGCGACAGACTGCATAATAAAGGTCCATTATCACAAGTGTCAATGTAAAGTGACGTTCTTTTGCATCAAGATTTTGTGCATCCAACCATAAAAGCGCATGACAACCACTGCTTCCCTCTGCGAAGGGTCTATATTTTAATTTTATCTCGTATCCACATAAAAGAGTCATGGTGATCATCACCTTTCCTTTTTTACTTTTATCCTTTGGCAAGCACACTATGTTGGAGCTAGATCTAGATATATATATCCATGCGGATGTAGAGAGCCATGAACCATTTTGTTGACATTACCCTTGAGGTAAATCGTTGGGAGGCGAAACAATAAGACCCTATCTTTCTCTCTGTCTAGTTGAAACTTTGAACTTATTAGTATCGCGTGAGTGTCGGCAATTGTGAAAGACTAAATGATAGTTGAGTATGTGGACTTGCTGAAAAGCTCTTATATTTGACTCTTTCCGATGTATGATAGATTGCAATTGCTTCAATGACTAAGATCATAGTTTGTTAGCTATCAATAAGGTTTCTGATTCATACTTTGCCTTGTGAATGAATTGCCACATTAACATAAGAACGTATATGACGAGTTATGTTGATGTCCTAAAGATAATCAGGATGCCCTCATGTCCGTATTTTATTTTTATCGACACCTCTATCTCTAAACATGTGGACATATTTTTCTATATTGCCTTTTCGCTTGAGGACAAGGGAGGTCTAAGCTTGAGGGAGTTGATATGTCCATTTTGCATCATGCTTTTATATTGATATTTATTGCATTATGGGCTGTTATTACACATTATATCACAATACTTATGCCTTTTCTATGTTATTTTACAAGGTTTACATAAAGAGGGAGAATGCCGACAGCTGGAATTCTGGACTGGAAAATGAGCAAATCCGAGATACCTATTCCGCGCAACTCCAAAAGTTCTGAAACTTCATGGAGAATATTTTTGGAATATATAAAAAATATTGGGCGAAAGAAGCACCAAAGGGGTCCACCACCCAGCCACAAGGGTGGGGGGCGCGCCCTACCCCCTGGGCGCGCCCCCTACCTTGTGCCCCCTGGCAGTCCCTTGACGTCCGTCTTCTGATATATCAATGTGTTTTTACCTGGAAAAATATCATAAGGAGGTTTTCGGGATGAAATGCCGCTGTCTCGAGGCGGAACCTGGGCAAAACCAATCTAGAGCTCCCGCAGGGCTGTTTTGCCGGGGATACTTCCCTCCCGGGGGGGGGGGATCGAAGCCATCGTCATCACCAACGATCCTATAATCGAAAGGTGTTTAATCTCCATCAATATCTTCAACATCTTCACTAGCACCATCTCTTCTCAAACCCTAGTTCATCTCTTGTATCTGATCTTTGTCTCAAAACCTCAGATTGGTACCTGTGGGTTGCTAATAGTGTTGATTACTCCTTGTAGTTAATGCTAGTTGGTTTATTTGGTGGAAGATCATATGTTAAGATCCTTAATACTATTCAATACCCCTCTGATCATGAACATGAATTTGCTTTGTGAGTAGTTACTTTTGTTCCTGAGGACATGGGAGAAGTCTTGTTATAAGTAATCATGTGAATTTGGTATTCGTTTGATAATTTGATGAGATGTATGTTGTCTTTCCTCTAGTGGTGTTATGACAACATCGACTACATGACACGTCACCATTATTTGGGCCTAGGGGAAGGCATTGGGAAGTAATCAGTAGATGATGGGTTGCTAGAGTGACAGAAGCTTAAACCCTAGTTTTTGTGTTGCTTCGTAAGGGGCTAATTTGGATCCCTATGTTCCATGCTATGGTTAGATTTATCTTAATACTTCTTTCGTAGTTGCGGATGCTTGCCAGAGTGGTTAATCATAAGTGGGAGGATTGTGCAAGGAAGGACATCACCCCAGCACTGGTCCACCCACATATCAAATTATGAAAGTACCGAACGCGAACCATATAAGCATGATGAAAACTAGCTTGACAGTAATTCCCATGTGTCCTCGGGGGCGCTTTGCTTTATATGAGAGTACGTCCAGGCTTGTGCTTTGCTACAAAAAGGATTGAGCCACCTTGCTGCACCTTAGTTACTTTTGTTACTTGTTACCCATTACGAATTATCTTATCACAAGATTATCTATTACCGATAATTTCAGTGCTTGCAGAGAAAACCTTCCTAAAAACCGCTTGTCATTTCCTTCTGCTCCTCGTTGGGTTTGACACTCTTACTTATTGAAAGGACTAAGATAGATCCCCTACACTTGTGGGTCATCAAGATCCAATCTGGTGGCCAATTCCAGAGCTCAGCCGGAGTCTCCTTCATCAACCTTGCTGCCTCCATGATGATGCGTGAGTAGTTCTATTGGGACCTTAAGGTACATAGTAGTAGGTAGATATCTCTCTCTCTCTCTCTCTCTCTCTCTTTTAGATCTTCAACACCATGTCCCCGTGAACTGCCTCACATGATCGAGGTTAATTGGATGTAATTTTGTGGTCCGTTTGGTCTTTTTACATGGAACACTCGTATTCCATTTAATACATGTCTACATTGCCAGTTACATAACGGGTTACATCAGCAGGAAGACTATCCGGCCGCATACGTATTTCACCACTAGCTAATCAAGCACCCATTACTGCCATCGCATGTGTTAGCTTGTTGCCATCATGCAAGACATGAAATACTCCCGCTCGTAAGAATTGGGAACTTTATGTTGTATGTTATTTTGACTCCGTTGCGACTGTTTATAATCTGAAAGTGGCCCATCCTCGGCTTCCACCCCTTTGTAGATTCCACGCTTGGTGTTTTTGTACTAGCGAGATGATGGAAATATTCCCTATAGGCAATACTAAAATGGCTATTATTATATTTCCTTAATCATGATAAAGGTTTATTATTCATGCTAGAATTGTATTGACCGGAAACTTAAATACATGTGTGAATACATAAACAAATACCGTGTCCCTTGTGAGCCTCTACTAGACTAGCTCGTTGATCAAAGATGGTTAAGGTTTTCTAACCATGGACATGAGTTGTCATTTGATAACGGGATCACATCATTAGGAGAATGATGTGATGGACAAGACCCATCCGCCAGTTTAGCATATTGATCGTTCAGTTTATTGTTATTGCCTTCTTCATGTCAAATACATATTTCTTCGACTATGCGATTATGCAACTCCCGAATACCGGAGGAATACCTTGTGTGCTACCAAACGTCACAACGTAACTGGATGATAATAAAGATGCTCTATAGGTATCTCCGAAGGTGTTTGTTGAGTTGGCATAGATCGAGATTAGGATTTGTCTCTCCGAGTAACGGAGATGTATCTCTGGGCCATCTTGTTAATACACATCATAAGCTTGCAAGAAAACAACTAAGGAGTTTAGTCACGAGGTGGTGTATTACGGAACGAGTAAAGAGACTTGTTGGTAACGAGACTGAACTAGGTATGAAGATACCAACGATCCAATCTTGGGCAAGTAACATACCGATGGACAAAGGGAATTACGTATGTTGTCATAACAGTTGGAACGATAAAGATCTTCATAGAATATGTAGGAGCCAATATGGGAATCCAGGTTCCTCTATTGGTTATTGACCGGAGAGGTGTCTTGGTCATGTCTACAAAGTTCTCAAACCTGTAGGGTCCGCACGCTTAAGGTTTGTTGACAATATAGTGTTATATGAGTTATATGATTTGGTGACCAAATGTTGTTTGAAGTCCCGAATGAGATCACAAACATGACGAGGAGTCTCAAAATGGTCGAGATATGAATATTTTTATATAGTATGATGGTATTCGAACAACAGAAGAGTTTCGGAGTGCACCGGGTAGTCATCGGGTCGCCGGAAGGGGTTTCGAACACCCCGATAAGTGTATGGGCCTAATGGGCCAAAGGGGGAGACAGATTAGCCCCTGCTGCGCCCCTTCCTTGGAAAGCAGGCCCTAGGGGAAGGAAAGGGGAGGGGAGGCCCCTCCTTCCTTTTCCTCCTCAAGTGGGAAAGGAAAGGGGGGGCACCCTCCGCTGCCTTTCCCCCGCACTTATATAAGGCAGGGGGAGGGCGCCGCTTGGGAGAGACCCCAAGTAGGATTCCTCCTATTTGGGCTCCCCCTTTGGTTGCCTCCCCTCCCCTACCACCTGTATATATGTGGGGAGGGGGTGCCACACAAAGACACAACATTGTCTTAGCCGTGTGCGGCGCCCCGTCCACCGTTTACTCCCTCGGTCATATTTTCGTAGTGCTTAGGCGAAGCCCTATGGAGATCACATCACCATCACCGTCACCACACTGTCATGCTGCCGGAACTCATCCACTACCTTGCCGTCTTGCTGGATCAAGAACACGGAGGACGACATCGAGCCGAACGTGTGCTGAACGCAGAGGTGTCGTATGTTCGGTGCGAACGCAAATAAGTTCGACTACATCAACCGCATTGTCAAACGCTTATTCTTACGGTCTACGAGGGTACGTAGACACACTCTCCCCCTCGTTGCTATGCATCTCCATTGATAGATCATTGCGTGTTTAGATTTTATTTTCATGCAATGTTTTCCAACAGTGGCATCATGAGCCATGTCTATGCGTAGATGATATGCATGAGTAGAACACAAAGAGTTGTGGGCGGTGATTGTCATACTTCTTACCACCAACATCTTATTTTGATTCAGCGGTATTGTAAGATGAAGCGGCCCGGACCAACCTTACATGTCCATGAACATGAGACCGGTTCCACCAATAGACATGCAACTTGTTTTGCATAAAGATGGCTCGCGGGTGTGTGTTTATCCTACTTTAGTTGAATCGAATTTTACTACGACCGGTCCTTGTTGAAGGTTAAAACAGCAAACTTGATAAATCACCGTCGTGGTTTTTTGCCGTAGGTAAGAATGGTTATTGTTAGAAGCCCGTAGCAGGCACATAAAACTTGCAACAACAAAGTAGAGGACGTCTAACTTGTTTTTGCAGGGCATGTTGTGATGTGATATGGTCAAGATGTGATGAGTCATACGTTATTGTTTGAGATGATCATGTTTTGTAATATCGACAATCGACAGGAGCCTTATGGTTGTCTCTTAATTATTGTGTTAAATACAAGTGCCATGTAATTGCTTTACTTTATCGCTATGAGTTAGCAATACTCATAGAAGCAATAGTTGGCGAGACGACCACGACGCAACTATGTGATCATGGTGTCGAGCCGATGACAATGGATATCATGACAATGCTTTGGAGATGGAGATCAAAAGCACAACATGATCATGGCCATATCATGTCACACATTTTGATTGCATGTGATGTTTATCCTTTATGCATCTTATTTTTCTTAGAACGATGGTAGCATTATAAGATAATAGTGTTCTCCCCAAGTATGAACCGTTGTTAAAGTTCGTGGTTTCGAAGCACCTCGTGATGATCAGGTGTGATAGACTCTACGTTCACATACAACGGGTGTAAGACAGTTTTGCACATGCATAATACTTGGGTTAAACTTGACGAGCCTAGCATGTACATACATGGTCTCGGAACACTTGAGACCGAAAGGTCAAACATGAGTCATGTAGTAGATATGATCAACATAGAGATGTTCACCATTGATGACTACCCCATCTCACGTGATAACCGGGGATAGGTTAGTTGATTTGGATCATGTATCACTTAGATAACTTGAGGGATGTTAATTTAAGTGGGAGATATTTAGTAATATGATTATCATGAACTTAGTCCTGATAGTATTTGCATATTTATGTTGTAGATCAATAGCTCACGATGTAGCTCCCCTGTTTTGGATGCGTTCCTAGAGAAAATTAAGTTGAAAGATGATGATAGTAATAATGCGGACTCGGTCCGTGATCTGAGGATTATCCTCATTGTTGCAGAGAAGAATTATGTCCTTGATGCATCGTGTCACACCTTGCATTTTGTAACATGGTATTGCATTAATAAAGCATGAAAATTTGGACCAACAAAAACTTTTTGCATTATTTGGCTTTTATTTGGAATTGAATTTTCTCTCTCTCTCTCTCTCTCTCTCTCTCTCTGATTTTAAGTGCTCTTTAAAAATCAACATAGCCTCACCTTCTATGCTTCATCTCCTTGCCCCAAACTTCTGCCCAATGATCATACCATGTGTATAGAACAGTATAGTATATGCTTATAAAAATATTTTGGCCAAATAGTATTTTGTAAAATTAGTTTTCCAAAAACCCATGAATTAAGATTTGCACTGCAAGTACTTGATTTAGGGTGATAAAAATCTTGGAAAATGTATGTTTGAATCCTATTAGGTATAGGACTCCCAAAAACCACAAAAGTATAATTTTAAAAGTTATTTTCCTATTTAATTTAAAAGCTTTTTCTTTAGGTCAGAAATGGTCTTTAATAGGTAAAAATTATTTAACTGTTTCAAAAATATTTTTCAAATTTCAGAGAGACTCTTAGGACATATATTGTCCATATATAAGAGTTTCAACACATGGTCATGTTCAAAATATTGGGCAAATCCCTCAGAAACCCTTTCTGGATATTTCAAGCTTTTGAAATATTTACAAAGGAAATAGTCCCTAAAAATTCCAGAGAAATTCTTTCATGACAAGTATGGCATATTTGATGATCTTGCCAAGCCTCATGCCTTGGGGAGCAAGAAAACATCATCAAATCCCCTCAAAACCATTTCTGTCCATTTTGAAGTTTGAGCAACTTTACATTGCGAAACTTGTCCAAATGCTCTCAAACTTGGTACACATGCTAAAATGGTCTAATTATGCATCTAGACCAAATGCCACAAGTTTTGGAGAAGTGTAACTTGATCAAAGTGCCCCAAAATCATTTCTGTTCAGATAAATATTTGAACAACTTTACATTACCAACTTTTTACATGTGATCCCAAATTTGGTGGACAAGCCCACAACCCCAAATGATGACACTACACCAAGTCGTGCATCAAGAAGGGATGATGTGCATGACTAAATGTTGGAAAATCCATTTCTGTTGATTTCTAGGGTTTACAAAAGTTGCATTGGCAACTTTGCCCAAATGAGCTCTAATTTGGTGAAAGGGCCTAATTATATGTGCCATTTCAGCCTGTGGAGTATCATGCCAAATGAAACCCATTTTCTTGCCCAAAATTCTACTTGGGCACCCCCTTTGGCTGCCTACCCTCCCCTCCCACCTATATATATTTGGGGAGGGGGTGCCACACAAATACACAACATTATCTTAGACGTGTGTGGCGCCCCCGTCCACCATTTACTCCCTCAGTCATATTTCGTAGTTAGGCGAAGCCCTGCGCAGATCGCATCACCATCACCATCACCACGCTGTCGTGCTGCCGGAACTCATCCACTACCTCGCCATCTTCCTGGATCAAGAAGGCGAAGGACGTCATCGAGCTGAACATTTGCGGAACACGGAGGTGCCGTACGTTCGGTGATCGATTGGTTGGAACACGAAGAAGTTCGACTACATCAATCTAATTGTCAAATGCTTCCGCTTACAGTATACTATGGCACGTAGACACACTCTCCCCCTCGCTGTTGTGCACCTCCATGGATAGATTATTGCGTATGCGTATATTTTTTTTCATGCAATGTTTCCCAACATGAGACATCTCTTAGCGAACGTCTCGGTGCACGAAGGTGCTTGTTTTAGCGGGAACAAGGTAATCAGATATACAGGCTTTATAGCTTTCACTTAGTCACATGAGCTCAAAATTGGGGAGGCTTGTTACGAGCCCCCGGTTAGTGTTGGGCGTCAGCTGAGGTCATCGTGTAACATGGGGTAACTGTCGTGGAATTAGCATGGCAGATGTCCGGTTTAGCGGACTTAGGTGTGAGGCCATCGCTCGGGTTAGCTTGAAGGGGTTAAAGCGGACGAAGGACACATGGGGTTTTATACTAGTTCGGCCCCTTCGATGAAGGTAAAAGCCTACGTCTAGTTTGGTGTGGTATTGCTTGGGCGTCGATTGACCACGGAGCGAATCCGCTTGCCTATGTCTCGAGCTGTTCTTTTCTTTCCTTGAACCGTCGCCGGGTCGTCCCTTTATATAGGAGGCGACGCCCGGTCCGGTTTATGGAGCCCCGAGGCCGGCTCATAAACGTGTCCGCCTCGGTCTCTACTCTTTCTACCTTACGTCCCAAGTTACATGGTATGACGGTTTACAGACCGTGGGCTTTGTACATGGGTCCTAAACCTCTATAGGCTATGACCTCTTTGATACATATTCTACTTGGCTTGTAATAATACAACCTTGTTAGTGTAATCCGGACCCTCCTGGCCGGTTTATACCTGCTAGTCATATCTCTGACATTAGGCCCCAGATTGATTTGAACTTGTTCATGTCAGTCTTCCAAGTCTTGTACAAATTCCCTTTCTACAACTTGTTTTGCTTCATAAACCGGCCATGACGTGATCTCTTGGAATCGTGTCAATCCGTCGTGACATCATCTCCGCATTTAATGCCCGCATCTGTTTGTTACATTTCTTTATTGCCGCACCGAAGATCGAGGCGACAGCTCAATCTTTATCCGATTTCTGGCCTCCTCGATTCCCGCGCTTACCGTTTTTATCTCTTCGGCCTATAAATACCGCTGAGGCCCATCTCTTTTTCCCCTTCTGCTTTCTTCTTCCTCCGTCTCCAACGCTCGAAGCTCTGCCGCCGTTCTTCGAGCTCGCCGTCGTCCTCGAGCCCGGCCACTGCCTCGACCTGAATGCTTCCAGAGAACTTCGCCGCCGTCCTCTGTTTCCTCAGGTACTACATCTCCTTCCCCATAGATCTTATTCTAGGTTTTCTTCTGTAGCTCGCCATGAGCCGTCGTTTCCTTGTAGTTCATATCCGTAGGTCAGTCTTGGCTGTAGATTTAAACTTGTTTAGGCTTGATCTTCATCCATGCGCTTCTGCTCCGTCGTTATATCCTTAGTTCCTCTAGCTTTACTACTTTAGATTGAATCTGTAGAGAACCTCCGCGGCCTTCACTGAATATAACTTGTATTATTCCGTCTTTTTCTTGCGCCTTAGATCCATATTTACCTCAACTTCATGTGAAAACTGTTTTTCACACTTTAGATCTGCAGCTTATCTCACCTGTTTAGCCATAACTTGCGCCTCATATGCTTTCCTTCACGGTTTAGATGTGAGCCTGTATCCCATAATTGATGGTTTAGCTTCTTCTTCATCTATCATCGTGAACGGGTAGCTATCTCACTCATATCTGATTCCGGGTTAGTAATACCATTAGTCCCTTGTTTAAACCGACAATTAGGTCCATAACCTCATAGAATGCACTTGTTTATATCAGTTGGTAAACCGGGTCTTGCACTGTATTTTTCAGCACTCCCTCATCCGAAACGATAGCCAAACAATTTGTTTCCTGCAATTGGGTCCCTTCCCGGATCACGGAAACCGATTTAGTTGAAGTGGCCTCAATTGGTGTTCTGGGCCCTAAGGAAGTTCTGAACTGGCGGGCCCCTGAAAAGGAATGCCCTCCTGAGCCTAAGGAGGGAGAAATCATAGTTTTTTATGATCATCTGGCACGGGGTTTCAGTCCTCCCGATTCAAAATTCTTCCGGGATGTGTTAGCTGCCTTTCAACTCCACCCACAAGATGTAGGCACGAATTCTGTATCGAATATCTGTAACTTTCAAGTTTTCTCGGAGGCATATCTTCAAGAAGAACCATCAGTGGATCTATTCCGAGATTTCTTTCATCTGAACCGGCGGACGGAGTTCACTGATGGGCCACATCAGGAGCTGGGTGGTGTCAGCATCCAGAAAAGAAAGGGTGTGAGTTTTCCCCACGCCGCACTTCACAGCCACCCCAAAGACTGGAACCAGACTTGGTTCTATTGTAAGGATACTTCACCTGAAGGAGAAAATCCGCTGCGGGGTTACCACGCCTATCGCCTGGCAACAACCCATCCTTTTGCACAGCGTTTAAGCGCCCAAGACCGGGCCCGATTTGCCCCTCAACTTTCCAAGCTCAGGGCCTTCGTGGCAAACGGTTTAACCGGCGTTGACTTCGTCCGCTGCTGGCTCTCTTGGAGCTTTCTTCCACTAAGCCGGCGCTCGAGCCTGATGTGCGAATATACCGACAAGCCAGAAGACCCTCAACGCCACACAAAAATAGTGCTTCCTGACAATGAAGTGACTGAGTCCGCTAAGAAGATGCTGAACATCCCTCTGGAGGATTGCAGCCGGATCGGTTTAGCTCCGTTCTGCGCAACCAATGAACCGCCAGCGGTAAGGCTCTTCCGACCCTTTTTTATTTGTCTTAATCCGTTCATATCAGTTGTCTTCAACTTGTTATTATTCCTTTGCACAGGCCAATGATCCTTTCTGGAAGAGGAAATCACAGGATAAACCGGCCAAGCAATCACGCAAGAAAACCTATGTTGTCTAGAAGAAGAAAGCTGTTGCCGCCTCCGGTTCACACCCTGAAGAGGATGATCCGGATTCTGAGGTACTAATTAACCCTTATGTCCTTTGACCTCCCTTTGTCTAAATTTATGTTAACAATGCCTTTTCGCAGGATATGGCGGAAGGAAGTAAAGCGGGGGGAGTTGAGGTAATTTCTCTCTCATCTGATTCAGAACCTTTGCCACCCAAGATTCGCTGGGTATCCCGGAAATATCCATTTTCTCATCCTTATGCTCAATTGGATGCCAACTTTCTTTTGAAGAACCAGCAGCACGAAGCTCGCCGGACCACGCGCCATAGCGGCAATGTGGTTGAGTCGTCTGGAATACCCCTTACGCCGGCTCGCAGGCGCCGCTCCGAGGTTTTACTCACTCCAACTCTTCTTCATCCAAAAGCAGGCCTTATACGTAAACCACTTAAACCGTCTGATCCCCACTATCAGGAGGCTCCTCTGTCTTCTTCCGGCGAGTCGACTGCCACGCAAGTCCCCATGCTCAAGACCGTTCCTAGGTAAGTCCTTCTTTCAAACGTCCGGTTTATCTTCCTGTTTTAACTTTGTGATCCTTACGACTGCTCTGACCCTTTATCAGAATGCCCAAGCCCAGTAAAAAGGCAAAAGCAAACAAACCGGCTGCTGAGACCACTGTTGCTGAACCGGTCGAGGACCCTGAAGCGGCCATCCCGCCAGAGGACAATGTCGATATTCAGCTTGATGATCCCGCTCCTATGGACCATGAAGATGTTGCTGCGCCGGGTGGTGATGATATGGAAAATACGGCTGAACCGGCAAGCCCTATCCGGGTTAGTCCTCCCCGGGCTAGCCCGGCTCCTATCAGTCCGGTGTACACTGCTGATCCTCCCCAGCCAACTGCTGCCTCAACAGCAGATGTTGAGATAACCGGGTTA
This sequence comes from Secale cereale, assembly GCA_902687465.1. Classification (NCBI taxonomy): domain Eukaryota; kingdom Viridiplantae; phylum Streptophyta; class Magnoliopsida; order Poales; family Poaceae; genus Secale; species Secale cereale. The sequence goes on along the minus strand of LR738710.1, from coordinate 383,552,614 downwards.
GGCTTCACTGCTCCCACGGAGCCTGTTACCTTGGCTAGGCATACTGCCAAGGAAGAAAAGCTCCAACAAGATAAAGGCAAATGGAGCACGGACCTATCAAGCTATGCTCATCTGAGTGCCCAGGAACTTCATTCCGGGTTTCTGAACCGGCTCTTCACCAGACGTTACTATGAAGCCGGCTTAGTTAACATGATGAAGGACAAATATGAGCTGATTTTCTTTCCCTTTTGCCTTCTGTTTCTGCTTTGTACTTTGCAATCATACCTTTATACCATAGTAGCCCCCAAGTGCCGTTTTAACTTCATAGTAGGTGAACCGGGACTTTGTTTATGCCTGACAATGAATGTACATTAGCCCCCAAGTGCCAAGGGCATAACTTGTTTATGTGCTTGGGACTTGTCTGAAAACTTTGCTTTCTTGACTTCAATTGTACATTAGCCCCCAAGTGTAGAGTGCATAAATTGTTATGTGCTTGAGACTTGATTGATCTGTCCTTCTAATCCGTTTAATTTCCTCGCAGGATGACTTGACTCGGATGGCTTCGGAGGCAGCTGAGCTCCGGAATGGATTGGCCTTCCATGAGACCGCTTCAGCCAAAGCTAAGGAAGAACTTGTCCTTGCTTTGACTAACATGGAAAAATTGAAGAAAGATTTTGAAGCGGAGCGGTCCACATGGGAGGTGCAGAGGGGCGCTCTTGAAAAAAGAGCAAAGGATGCCGAAGCCGCTCTCAATCCGGTTATGCAGGAGCTATCCGGGTTGAAACAGCAAATAGAGCTCATGACTTCTGCTATCTTCGGTGAGTACCTGTCTTTGTATGGTTATATCCTTGCAATCTTTTGTTCCGCTCCGGTTTAACTCGCCAAATGTATGTAGGGAGGCGCATAACTCATCTTGGAGATGATGTCCGGAAGAAGCTTAAGGCAGCTTATACCCTGGTGGAGCAGCTCTATTCCGACGCTCAAAGGGCTATAAGTGCCATGTCACACAACAAACCGGCGCCAACCACCATCCAAGCCACCCTGGAGAAGCTATCTGTCCTACCTGTGCGTCTAGTTGAGGTGAAGAAATCTGCTGCCCGAGCTGGCTCTCTTATGGCGCTGACCCGGGCCAAAGCATGGGTCTCTGATTTTAACCCGGCTGAAGCCATGAATGGCTATCCCAGCAACAAAGAGGACGGGTCAGTCTTCTCTATCGAAGATCTCCGTGCTTTGACTAAGGATATGCGCCCTCTCGCTAGTAAGCTTGCCGATGAAGTAGATTTGACAAGGTATCATCCGGCCTATGATCTAGAAAATTCGCGGGTGGAGCGGCCGGTTTACGACACTAAAAATCTGATCCCACCAGTTCGTAATCACACTTTCGCTCAGATATTGACCCTTCAGATCTTATCAATGAAGAAGTATATTTCCGCGCCCTCTCCAAGATTGACTGGTGCTCTCCTGGTTTCCAGCCATTGCCTGAAGTTGATGAAGACCCAGAACAAGTTGACCCTCAGCCTTCGCAGCGTGAAGAGGAGTCGTAAACCTTCCGGTTTACCTTGTAATTGTTGAATACTTTGCGAGAAACTTTTGATCCATTCAGGCCTGTAAGTGCCTTGTAATAGGATAGTTGAAATATTTCCTTTATCCCACTGTTTATGGTACTATTTGACTTGGCATCTCTCAAGTTAATCTTCTGCTTGCAATGCATGACCCGCTTATATTATCTGTGCCTGCATGAAAAGAGCTAAAAGATGTCCTGGCGGTTTACCACCGGACGGATTATCCTGCTCTGATATATATATCAAAGGAATAGCTTTGATCACAAACATATATCATACCTTTGATTAAGTGTGCTTGTAGACATTAACCCGGTACAAATAAGTAAAAGCGTAGGCGCTGATGAGGCTCTTGGTTCTCTTGTTTCGCTCAGCCTGATGACCGATCCGGGTTACGATGAACACTGGTTTGAATCTCGCTGGTGTTCATGACCCAGACTTTTAACTTTGTAGATGTATGGGCAACTTTGTAGTTGTCCAGTCTCGCGTTAATGGACTTGGTTAAAAAAACCAATGATCATGACGACCAAGATTTGTGAAATCAAAAAAATAGAAATAGGGCTTTTGGGCAAACAAGACCATGTAGTCGAGGCTTTTTACGAGCTGCCAGGCTCCAAAAATGAAGGCTTTTAAAGAACACGGCTGATTCCTTGCTTCTGTCAAGGGTGCTAGTTGAGGAGGCCATGGTGAGCTTCAGAAGAAAACTCCCATGTGATACTCCTTTGAAAAACACGGCTGATTCCTTGATGCGTCAAGGGTGCCAGTTTAGGAGGCCATGGTGAGCTTCCGTAGAAAACTCCCATGTGATACTCCTTTGAAAAACACGGCTGATTCCTTGATACATCAAGGGCGCCGGTTTAGGAGGCCATGGTGAGCTTCCATAGAAGACTCCCATGTGATACTCCTTTGAAAAACACGGCTGATTCCTTGATGCATCAAGGGCGCCGGTTTAGGAGGCCATGGTGAGCTTCCGTAGAAGACTCCCATGTGATACTCCTTTGAAAAACACGGCTGATTCCTTTGTGCATCAAGGGCACCGGTTTAGGAGGCCATGGTGAGCTTCCGTAGAAGACTCCCATGTGATACTCCTTTGGAGAACACACCTGATTCCTTGATGATTATCAAGGGTGCTGGTTTAAGAGGCCATGGTAAACTTCTTTCGAAGCCCGCATGTGATACTCTTTTGCGAAGAAGACGGCTGACTCCCCGTTGTTCCGGGGTTGCTGGTTTATTATATTAATTATAATATATACATTGTACATAAAGCGGAGCCAATGACTCAAGTATAATAAGGCCGCAGAAGAGCGATGTTCCACGGCCGCTTCGTCTCCTCCTCCGCCGCACGTGAGTCCTTATGTTCTCGAACGTCAACAAGGTAGTATGATTCGTTGTGCAGATTTTTGCTGACCACAAAGGGTCCTTCCCAAGGTGGGGATAGCTTGTGCATATCTGTCTGGTCTTGGATGAGCCGGAGCACCAGATCTCCCTCCTGGAACATTCTTGTCTTAACCCGGCGGCTGTGGTACCACAGCAGGTCTTGTTGATAAGTTGCCGATCGCGCCGCTGCCGTGTCCCGTTCTTCATCTAGCCGGTCCAAGCTGTCTTGTCTTGCTTGCTCATTATCCGCTTCCATGTAAGCTGCCACCCGTGGTGAGTCGTGCCGGATGTCACTAGGGAGAACTGCTTCAGCACAATACACCATGAAAAAAGGCGTATATCCTGTAGACCTGTTAGGTGTAGTGTTGATGCTCCAGAGGACAGAAGGCAACTCCTCTACCCAGCAACCCGACGTTCTTTGCAAAGGAACCATAAGCCGGGGTTTGATGCCTCTCAGGATCTCTTGGTTGGCTCTCTCGGCCTGGCCATTGGACTGAGGGTGAGCTACTGATGACACATCAAGGCGAATATGCTCCCTTTGACAGAACTCTTCCATCTCTCCTTTAGATAGGTTGGTGCCATTATCAGTTATAATGCTGTGTGGAAAGCCAAACCGGAAAATTACTTTTTTGATGAACTTAACCGCTGTTGCCGCATCACACTTACTGACAGGCTCCGCTTCAACCCACTTTGTAAATTTGTCCACTGCTACTAAAAGGTGGGTTTTCTTGTCTTGGTATCTCTTAAAGGGTCCAACCATGTCAACCCCCAAGTCGCAAATGGCCAAGTAATTGGAATCATCCGTAGCTCCTGCACCGGAACATGAGCAAGCCGCGAAAATTTCTGGCAAGCGTCACATTTTCTGATCAAGTCCTCTGCGTCGGCGTGAGCCGTCAGCCAGTAGAACCCATGACGAAAGGCTTTAGCTACCAGGGACTTTGAACCGGCGTGATGACCACAATCTCCTTCGTGAATCTCTCGAAGAATATCACAGCCTTCCTCTGATGATACGCACCGCTGAACGCCCCAGAAACGCTGCGGTGATGTAGTTCTCCATTGACGATAGTCATGGACTTAGACCGCCGGATTATCTGCCGGGCCTCAATTTCGTCCTCTGGCAACTCACCTCGGCTCGGGTATGCCAAGTAAGGGAGTGTCCAATCCGGAATAACGTGAAGTGCTGCGACTAGTTGTGCTTCCGGATCAGGAACAGCTAAATCCTCCTCTGAAGGTATCTGCACTAACGGACTATGCAATTCATCCAAGAAGGTATTAGGTGCAACCGGTTTACGCTGAGAGCCCAGCCGGCTTAATGCATCGGCCGCTTCATTTTTCCGCCGGTCTATGTGGTCCACCTGATATCCTCTGAAATAACCTGCGACTGCCTCCACTTCTCGCCGATAGGCCGCAATGAACGGATCTTTAGAGTCCCACTTACCAGATACTTGTTGTGCCACTAGATCTGAGTCACCAAAGCACTTGACCCAGCTCAAGTTCATCTCCTTGGCCATCCGTAAACCATGGAGGAGAGCTTCATACTCAGCAGCATTGTTAGTGCAAGGGAACATTAATCAAAGGACATAACAGAACTTATCACCTCGCGGGGAAGTTAACACGACTCCAGTCCCCGAGCCCTCCAATTGCCTTGAACCGTCAAAGTGAATAGTCCAGTATGTATGATCCGGCTTCTCCTCAGGTGCTTGCAACTCTGTCCAATCATTGATGAAATCCATGAGTGCTTGGGACTTTATAGCACTACGGGGCACATATTTCAATCCGTGTGGGATAAGTTCAATGGCCCACTTTGCCACTCTGCCGGTGGCTTCTCTGTTCTGGATTGTATCCCCCAACGGGGCTGAGCTCACAACAGTGATTGGGTGGCCTTGGAAATAGTGTTTCAACTTCCGATTTGCCATGAATACACCATATACTAACTTTTGCCAGTGTAGATATCTTTGGTTTGACTCAATGAGGACCTCACTGATGTAGTAAACCAGACGTTGAACCGGATATTCCTTCCCTGCTTTCTTGCGCTCCACCACAAGGGCCACGCTAACTGCACGGGCATTGGCGGCCACGTATAACAACAGTGGCTCCTTGTCAACCGAGGCGGCAAGAACAGGTGCTTCTGCCAATTGCCGCTTCAAATCCTCAAACGCAGCGTTTGCAGCATCGCTCTAGACAAACCGATCCGTTTTCTTCATCATCTGATAAAGCGGGATCGCCTTCTCTCCCAAACGACTGATGAACCGGCTCAATGCTGTAATACGGCCTGCCACGCGCTGGACATCATTGATACAAGCCGGTTTAGCCAAGGATGTGATCGCCTTGATTTTCTCCGGATTAGCCTCAATTCCTCTGTTTGATACTAAGAATCCAAGGAGTTTACCTGCTGGAACACCAAAAACACACTCCTCCGGATTGAGCATCATCTTGTAAGCTCGGAGGTTGTGAAAGGTTTCTTTTAAGTCCTCTATCAGTGTCTCCTCCTTCCTGCATTTCACCACAATGTCATCAACGTAGGCATGGACATTTCGTCCAATCTGCCCTTTGAAGCAGTTCTGCACACAATGCTGATATGTTGCTTGGGCACTCTTGAGCCCAAAAGGCATGGATACATAGCAGAAGGCTCCAAAGGGAGTTATGAAAGCTATCTTCTCCTGGTCCTTAACTGCCATCTCGATCTGATGATAACCTGAATATGCATCAAAAAAACTTAGCCGTTCACATCCCGCCGTAGCATCAATAATCTGATCAATACGGGGGAGAGCAAAAGGATCAGTTGGGCAAGCCTTGTTCAAGTCTGTGTAATCAACACACATCCTCCAAGTTCCGTTTTTCTTGAGCACCAGCACCGGATTGGCCAACCACTCTGGATGAAACACTTCAACTATGAAACCTGCGGCCAAGAGCCTAGCCACTTCTTCACCTATAGCCTTGCGCCTCTCCTTATTGAAGCGACGCAAATACTGCTTGACCGGTTTGAACTTCGGATCAATATTGAGACTGTGCTCAGCGAGTTCCCTCGGTATACCTGGCATGTCAGAAGGTTTCCATGCAAAGATATCCCGGTTCTCGCGGATGAACTCGATGAGCGCGCTTTCCTATTTGGGGTCTAGGTTAGCGCTGATAGTGAACGGCTTAGACGAATCGCCCGGAACAAAGTCAACCTGCTTGGTCTCCTCTGCTGATTTGAATTTCAACGCCGGATCATGCTCCGTAGTTGGCTTTTTCAACGGGGACATATCTGCCGGATCAACATTCTCCTTGTAGAACTTCAGTTCCTTTGTAGCACAAACTGCCTCAGCGTATGCTGCGTCTCCTTCCTTGCATTCCAATGCGATCTTGCGGCTCACATGAACCGTGATGGTTCCCTTGTGACCCGGCATCTTGAGCTGTAGATAGACATAACACGGTCTAGCCATAAACTTGGCATAAATCGGCCTCCCAAACAGAGCATGATATGGGCTCCTGATCTTTACAACGTCAAAGGTCACCGTCTTCGATCTAGAGTCTTGTTCATCCCCAAAGGTAACTTCCAGATCGATTTTCCCAACTGGGTAAGCCGATTTACCGGGCACCACTCCACGGAACACTATGTTGGACTATCGGAGCTTCTTATCTGTTAACCCCATACGTCGAAAAGTCTCATAGTATAGGATATTGATGCTGCTGCCTCCATCCATAAGCACCTTTGTGAATTTATAGCCACCCACCTATGGAGCCACCACCAAGGCTAGCTGACCCGGATTATCAACCCGTGGCGGGTGATCCTCTCTGCTCCACACAATGGGCTGCTCCGACCAACGTAAAAAACGTGGTATCGCTGGTTCAACAGCATGCACGGCTCTCTTCAGAACCTTTTGATCCGGTTTGCACAAACTTGTGGTGAAGACATGATATTGGCGACTGCTTAGGTCCTTCAGATTATTCTGATATCCGGATTGCTGTTGCTGCTGACGTTGTTGGTTGCCTTGGTTGTTGTATCCGCCCTGACAATGATGCTGGTTATGTTGATGCTGATTGCTGCCAATGTGGTTATAGTTACTTCCATGATATCCTGATCCGGATCCGTTACCCTGGTAACCCGGACCCTGAAAGCCGGGACCCGATCCGCCGCTGGGGGGCCCGTGGTTATACTTGGCTTGTTTCATAACCTCCTGCATGATACGGCAGTCCTTCCAGAGATGCGTAGCCGGGTTTTCCTCTGTACCGTGTCTTGGGCAAGGCACATTTAGCTGGTGATCTAGATTGATGGGTGGCCTCCAGTTGCGCGAGGGCAGTCTACCCTTGCGGCGCTGCCCGTTGTCTTGGGCGTTGGTATTGGCCACAAAGTCTGAGCCGCCCTCTGCTTTACGCTTGCCATTGTAACCTGTACCTGCCGGATTGGCTTGCGCCGGTTTACCGTTTTTGCTTGCCTTTCCGGATTTGTCTCCGTCTGCATCTGGATACTTGGTGTTATCAGAGTCCCCATACTTTACGAAAGCGCTCATGAGCGTTCCCATGTCGTTGCAATCGCACTTGAGCCGTCCCAGCTTCAGCCTCAAAGACTCGAACCGGCAATTATTCTCCAAGGTCACTATCACCGTACTGGGGTTGATGTTATTGGAGGAGTGCAGGATTTCTGATACTCGCCGCACCCAACTGCTTGTGGTCTCTTGCTCTCCTTGAACACATGCTGCTAAGTCAACCACGGACATCGGCTGTTTGCACGTGTCTTTGAAATTATTGATAAACCGGCGACGCAACTCACCCCATGATGCGATGGAGTTAGGTGGTAAACCCTTTAACCATGTCCGCGCCGTGCCCTCTAGCATCATTGTGAAGTATTTAGCACACGCAGCTTCGTCCACATCAAGCATCTCCATAGCCATCTCATAACTTTCAACCCATGTCTCCGGAGCCAGATCTGCCGTGTAGTTGGGTACTTTGCGCGGGCCTTTGAAGTCCTTGGGTAATTTCATGTTCCGTAAAGCGGGGATGAGAAACTGTACCCCAAAGGAACTGGTCATGACTCCCGTTTCTGCGGTGGTGGGGTGAACCGGCGTCGCTTGACGGGTGTCGTCGCGGGCAGTATGTCTAGCTTGGTCCACTGCCTCTTGGGCGTGTGCTCTTGCCCCTACCGGATTATTCTGCCTCTGTCGGTGCCATCTCCGTGCGCTGCTAGATACAAACGGTTCGTCCCAGTGCCTTGTGTAACTCGGGCTCGGGCGGGGGGTTGAATGAATCCTCCCCCGCCTATAAGAATACGCCTGCTACGCCGTGTCCAGCAATTCCTTAGCCCGTCATGCCTCTATTGCTATGGGGGATGTCCCCTCAATGGGTAAAGCGGCCAGCCGTGAAGCAGCGGCGACAATGTTGTCCAACGGGTTAGAATAATGGCCGGGTGGGGTGGGCACGTGCGGCATCGGCACAACTTGGCGGTTCCGCTCTATGGCTGGTGGCTGAACCGACGCGCCAGTTCCCGGAGCCTCTGCCTGGTTTACCTCTAGGCGGTTATTGGCTCTCGCTCCCGGTGTGCCAAAGAGATTCCTCGCCTCATAGACCAGTGGTAGATGATTTTGTTACCTCCTGTACATTACCTCCTGTGGAGCGTTCTGATCCAGCCTGAGCCGGAAGGCTTGGGAATCTAGCTCTGCCTGTCTTGTAGCCATCCTGGCCTTCTCCGCATCTAGATCCAGCTTAGCTTGCTCAATCCGGCTCTTCAGCTGAACAATCTCCGCATCATGCTGCGCCTTGTTGGCCGGGGCTACTTCTGCTGTCGCGAGCACCGTCAAGGTGCTGACTAAGGTGGATAGGACGTTAGAAGGCGACGGGGGGAGGTCACCAGCCCCGGTTCCTGCTGCCTCTGCGGTTAACGCCCCGGTCATCGAGGGCTGTTGCGTAGGTTGTGATCCGGCCATGAAAATAGCAACCCTGTTCGGCGGATCAAAGGGGTCCGGAATACTATCGCCATCGGACACCCCCTCTGACAGGCCGTCCTGCAACAGATACAAAGATTCGGTCTCTCCAGATGAAGATTCATCGTCAGAATAGACAACTGTGTCGCCACCAGAATCCGATCCGTCCTCGTCTTGTACTCCATGCACTGCTCCAACGAAAACGTGCTTCATGGCAGGCTGAATCCGGGCCGATCTCGCACGCTGAGTCGGCTCGACGATGTTGGGGAAGATGTCCAACTCAGGTCCCAGTTCGCCGATCTTGCCGATGAAGACGTGGATGCCGCCGAAGGGGACCCGATACCCGTATTCGATTGAATCGGCCTCGGGGCCCCAGCCTGCATCATCGATGTAGATCCAGCCGCGACGACTCTTGGTCATCCGGCCCACTGCATAACCCTTGAGCCCTTCAAAGCTACCCTTCAAGAACTCTAAACCATCGTGCGATAGCCCCACGGTGGGCGCCAACTGGCGTGGAATTAGCACGGCAGATGTCCGGTTTAGCGGACTTAGGTGTGAGGCCATCGCTCGGGTTAGCTTGAAGAGGTTAAAGCGGATGAAGGACACAGGGGGTTTTATACTAGTTCGGCCCCTTCAATGAAGGTAAAAGCCTACGTCTAGTTTGGTGTGGTATTGCTTGGGCGTCGATTGACCAGGGAGCGAATCCGCTTGCCTGTGTCTCGAGCTATTCTTTTCTTTCCTTGAACCGTCGTCGGGTCGTCCCTTTATATAGGAGGCGACGCCCGGTCCGGTTTACAGAGTCCCGAGGCCGGCTCATAAACATGGCCGCCTCGGTCTCTACTCTTTCTACCTTACATCCCAAGTTACATGGTACGACGGTTTACAGACCGTGGGCTTTGTACATGGGCCCTAAACCTCTATAGGCTATGACCTCTTTGATACATATTCTACTAGGCTTGTAATAATACAACCTTGTCACTGTAATCCGGACCCTCCTGGCCGGTTTATACCTGCTAGTCATGTCTCTGACAGTAACCTTTATCGATCTGTAGTTTGACACAACCATTGGATCACTGACCAGTTTACGCTTACTGTGATTGTCAGTTTTTGGCTTTCTCCACTAAGGCACTTGAACAGTTAAACCAGAAGTACAATCGCAGTGGTCCTCCCTTCACCCTTAGCCGAACAATCGGGAAAGTAAGGAGTAAGACAATAGCCAGACAAACCAACTATTGACCAAAGACATACTTCAAAACTGATGCATATAAAGCAATATCCAAGAACGTTGCCGCTGTACGCATTCAATACCACCCCCGTATGTACCTAGTGACCATCTTTTTTGTAGCATGGTTGTACATATGCATACACGATTTAGACGGGACTGCGTGAACTGCAACATCTCCTTACTCGGGACAGTTCATCCTTGCAAAGAGACTGATCGACCATACATACACGTCCGCGACCCGATAGACAACCCTACATACAGTTTGACCGAGTGGGTCCCAGCTGTCAGGGAGGATAAGGAGGCACTTCCTTGTGTGCGAAGATATAGCTGATGGGTCCCAGCTCTCAGGGGTAGGAATCATTTGTTTTGCCCCAAATAAGGATGCAGTTCCTTGCGCGTGAAGATGTAGCTGGTGGGTCCCAGCTGTCGACTGCTCCACGTACAGTCCTCTTCTGATGGTTGTCGTTCGTTGACCGCACTGATGATGCCATGCAGAGAGCACTAAGGTGGTGGACGACGACGAGGCCTAGGAAGGGAACGACCAAGAGGAGGGGAAGGCGCGGCAGTGGTTGCCCACGCAGAGGGGAGTACAAGGGTTTACTAGTTTGGCTGCGGTGTGAGGCTGCCGCCGCCGGAGAATACTAGGAGGTGTGGGTGAGTAGAGGGATGGCATGGCCAACGGTGGCAGCATAGTCGGCCATGGGAGGCAGGAGCAGGATGCTGGTTTGGGCGACTGGAGCAAGACGATCAAAGATTGAAGAAGCAGCGCGACCATTGGATTAACATCCAATGGTCACTGTTGCTAGAATCGTTTGTTGACTAAGTTGGCAAAGCCGTGCATACGTGTGAACTTAATAGGCCCACAAGTCAGCCTCTGAATCTGGTGGATCCTAGCTAGCACGAGGAGAAATCATTTTTCTTGCGTGTAATAAGGAGGAACTTCCTTCAGTGCGAAGATGTAACTGGTGGGTCCCAGTTGTCATGCGGAGGAAACTTTTTTTGCGTAATAAGAAGGGACGTCGTTGCGTGAGAAGAGAGTAGCTGGTGGGTCCAACCTATCAGGGGGAGGAATCATTTATTACCACGTAATAAGGAGGCACTAGTTCGCGTGCGAAGATGTAGCTGGTGGTTCCCAGCTACCAGCCTCTCCACTTACTCCATGTTGGCTCGAGTTGATGATCATGCACCGTCGAGCGCACCATGGTGGTGAAAGACTGCAAGGCCTAGGATTGGAATGATTTGGAGTTATGGAAGTAGGGGCACCAGAGTCCCTGTCGGAGGGGAGTACAATGGTTGACTGGTTCGGCTGCGGGATGAGCCTGCCGTTGCCGGAGAATAACAGAAGGTGTGGTTGAGTACCGGTATGACTTGGACACTTTTGAGAGTAGGGTGGGGCGGCGAGACCTACACGGCAGCACAGCTGGCCACACGAGGCAGATGTAGGCACTCTTGCCGGCAATGGTGTTGGTGGCAGGAGCAAGAGTAACTAGATCAGAGATTGAAGAAGTAGGATTGCCGTAGGATCTCAATCCAACGGCTATAGTTGTCAGAATAATTTGTTTACTTTTTTACCATTGAATCATTTTAATCAACCATTAAATCATTTTGTTTCATAAATGGACAATACCTTGCATGGGCTTCGTCCTAGTGGCCCAACAAAGTCATCTTCGAAAGCTCTGGCGGACATGTAGCCTATTTATTTAGGTTTTACAGCCCGTTTCATTTTGTTTTCCAATACAACTGTTTCCTGGGCTTTGACTCAAAAAATAATCTATTTCCTCGGCTGGGTAAAGAATAACAGGCAATTTAATATTTTAGTAGAAATGAACCCATTTTCTGGGATGGGTGAAAAATAAATGTTGGTATGTGTCAGCGTTCTAGGAACGGGGGTGCCCAGACTTGCCTGCCTGCGGCCCAGAGCGTGGCTCGCAAGGCGGCCTAGTGTGGCCGAGCATCTTCAGCAACACTCAAGACCCTTGTGAAGGGCCAAGCCTCGCGAGGAGGACGACACAGGACATCCCCTGGGGCGGCCTCGCCAGGCCGGCTCGTGAGGATTGGAGATATCAAGGCGAGGGGCACCTCGCGAGGTCCTCGTGACGTGAGCAGTGACGATCAAAGCCAGGCGGGCGCCAGCGAGCGCAAAGTGCCAGTTTCCCCTTCGTTGCTAAAGGAGCAGGTGCAGGCGCGGAGTCCTGAGGCGTCAGACAAAAGTTTCCATATCGGTGCAACAATGCCAAGACCACGACGGCATCACCACCAGAGCCTTTGGCAGGCGAAGACCACCTTTTGTCAGGATAGCTTGTACTAGCTGTCTCCCTTCAAATTTGGCCGTTGTGGGATCCCTTCCCGCTCAATATTTGGGTAGAGGACCCGGGCCACTATAAATAGGACTAGGCACCACCATTGGGATCATCTCATCTTGAGCTGATCAGATAGAAGGCCACACACCACAAGCTCACCCGAGCTCAAGAACACCTCTCCCCAGGAGGCAGTTCATCCATGTACTAGTTCTTCCTCTGCCTACAAGGCAATCCACCACACCACACTGGATTAGGGTGTTACACCACAACTGTGGCCCGAACCAGTATAAATCTAGTGTCTCTTGTTCATTGGATCTGACGAGCTAGGCTTAGGGCTGTTGAGTAGACGAGCTTGGGTGGAAATAGAGATCTTCGTGCGCACCCCAGATTTCGAACCTTAAGGGTTTTGCCGGAACCCCACATCCGACATTTTTGGTGCGCCAGGTAGGGGTGCACTCAAACTTCCCTTTTTTCGTTCAGTGCTCCGTTGTTCCAGCAGTCCATGGCCGACGCTTGCAGAGCCCGTGCTGAGCGGTGGGCTGCCCTTGCCGCTCACGTTGCTCGGACCGCTCCTGCCGGCGGGCCACCCCGTCGTTCTCCATCGCCTGCTGCCAACACCGCCACCGGTCTGGCGCTGCAAGAACAGCAGGCATCGTCTCTACACCCCTCCGTGTGACGCGATGGACGCACTGCTACCCCGTCGCTGACTCTGATGATCTCTTCGTCCCATGCACGCTGCGGACCCACAGATGCACAGGCTGCGTTGCTCTTGGCACATGAGCTCCTGTTCTACCGCCCCGTCGATGACTTCTACGAAGAATGGCTCGACCGCATCGCCAAGCTCGTCAGCGCCGCAGGGGGCTCTCCGACGCCGTCCCTATCCCTGCCTCGTCCGCCTCCCCATGAGGACGACGAGGCCCAAGAAGCTCCACTGCTACCCAGCGTCAAGGCATCATCCAAGACCCAAGGCGTCTAGCCCCACGGCGTGACCGCCCATGCGCGGTGCCAGCGCGCGAAGAAGGAAGCTGCCAGGAGATCCAGTGGCCCCGCGGCGGAGCACCTGTGCTCCCTCCACCACATCGTCCTTGGAGCTGTTCAACCTCGCAACCAAGTGCGCCAGGGCATAGGAGGAGCGCCTCTCGCTCGTCGAGCTCCCCGCTGCTGAAACCGAAGAAAAGAAGGCCAAAGGCAAGGACGTGAAGCACAAGGGAGCGGCAAGGACGTGAAGCACAAGGCCGCGACTACCCGGAGCCACGCAAGAACGGCCGAGCATTTTGCGTCTTCCACAACGTGCACAACCACACCCATGACTGCCAAGAGCTCACGGCCCTCCGTGAAGGACGCGCCATCCAATGCCCCGAGCGCAGCAGCCGTGGCTATGGCCGCGGGGGAGGTCGGACCGAAGGACACTGGGACGACCGTGGACCCCGTCAGGAGTGGTGTGATTAGCCTCGGGAGGTCCGTTGGCGCGGCCAGCCCCGCGAGGATGCCTGGAGGGATCAACCCCGAGATGACCATCCTCAAGGCAGGGCCCGCTTGTAGGGGAACGCGACAGAAAATAAAAATTTCCGGTATAGCGAGCACGCCCAGGACCACTATGGAGACTGCATACAAGGTTTGATCTGATCTGTACCGTCTCGAAGCGCAGCGGAAGAAGAGTCGGTGGAGATCGTCGATGCAGATCCCCGCAGCTAGGATTTAAAACCTCCCAATCGCGAGGATGAACTCCCTCTCCGGACAGCCCTTCGGGAGGCGGTCGGACAGTCCCCCGGACTATGTCGCGGACAGCCCTTCGGGAGGACCCTCGAAACTCGGATGGTAACACGGACAGCCCTTCGGGAGGATACTCGAACAGCCCCTCGGGCAAAAAGATCAAAAACACAATCTCTCTACGGGGTTGCACACATACGGTGTCAGCTATCCGGCAGGGCTTCGCCGTCCAGAACTAGTTCCTGCCAGAACCCAAACAACCTTTCGGCTCTATGAAACTATTTTGCTGGGAGGGAGAGAGAAGCCAGACAAGTCATGGCATGTGTATGAGAGCAAGGGATGATCTTTGGGCAGACCCCTCAACCCCTATTTATAGGAAAACCAAGGGGTAGGGTGCCTCCACAAATTACCAAAAACTCCCATGCATTAGGGCACACATGAGGGTGTTATGGGCAAAATGGGAGGCCATGTGGAGCTCCATGGAGCACCACCATGTGTGGCCGTCCCAACCCTTGGGGGCCCCCATGAGGGGCTTCCTTGGCCCCCAAGCCCTTCTAGAAGCCTTTCCACAAAAGCCCTAAAAGGTGGCTTTCCAAAAAATATCCATAAAGCTGATTTTCACTATTCACGACGACATTTTTCAGCGTCCGTTCGAACTGAAAATATTTATGTGGGCTTAGAACATTTCTAGAACCCACTAAAATAACTTTCAACGCGTTCCGAAACAATTCCGGTTTAGTGATTTTCATCTGCGAAAAGCATCTGAAGTGGCTCCGGCAGCTCCGGAACATTTCCTGTTTTTATCCCGCAAAATTCCAAAAAGTTTCCAGAATGATTCTGGCACCCTCCAAGAATTATCAGGCATGTGCCGAAACTAATTTGACTTAATAGTATATCCCTAAACAACTTTTTGGTTTCACCGAAACTCATCCGATGACCTCTCTTTGCAGAACTTTTCCGCTGTCCGAAACCTTTCAGGTGTCCGAAACTTTTCCGGTGATTTTCTCTCAGACTCCCTGTCTAGCATTCAGCAGATAGATGACCCTTAAGCGTGTGACCCTATAGGTTCGGTGAAGTATAGACATGACTCGGAACCCTTTCCGATCAATGATCAACATCGGAGCCGTGGACACCCATATTGACCCCTATACCCACACGAATAAATATTCGAGTGAACCTCCAGTTGCAGTGAGCTATTCCTGTTGCTTCACAATATGTCACAAACACCCGAGGTGAGATTTATTGCATCCCCGTGGACGAACAATCTGTCCACCATGCAAGTTACCTCGTTGCCGGTTTTGTTCTCTTTTCTCGTTTCTGTGTTCTGGCATCCCAGTGGTCAAATCACAAGGTGTCTAGCCAGATGATTATGGATACCGTAACACCGAGAGGGCCCGAGAATATCTCTCCATCGTCGGAGGAGCAAACCCCAATCTTGAGCTATCTTGTTGCTTGCCATACTTTTCCGTGAACCCTTAAGCCGTCGTAATATCCACCCAGTTACGGATGACGTTTAACAAACCCCAAAGTTCACGAAGCAAGCACGAAGTAACTCGATACTCTCATGGTCTAAGGAATTATGCAAACATTAACTATCTCTGTGATATTAACCATAAACTTGTGACGAAAAGAATCACATAGCATAACATAAATTTGGGTCGATTCAACACAAGTGTTCTACCAACATCGTGCCCTCAAAATTGCTAGCATAGACATGCCCCTGATAAGGAAAACATGATCATCATGCAATACATGAGCCAGTCTTAGAGGCAAGACTAGGAATACATTTTACCGTCTAGTAAACCACACATGCACATGAGTTTACCTCCGAGCCTCGTGGATATTGCAGACTCGAGAATCATTGCAGTCATAGCATGGAAGCTAAACATTCATTACAAACTTTGGAGATACAAAATAACTATTATTACTGATTCTAGGGCATATCTCCTACAGACTCCCACTTGCACTAGAGTCATAATCCAGTTACATGGCTTCCCTAACACCAATGGCTATCCGGTGCTGCTCATGCTTTGCTCGTGGTAGAGGCTTTGTCATCGGGTCTTACACGTTCAGATCCGTGTGAACTTTGCGTACTTTCACTAAACCTGCTTCAATATGATGTCGAATGAGTTTATATTTGCGTTCAGTATGTCTTGTCTTATGGTGCGAACTTGGCTCCCTTGCCTGAGCCACGACGCCACTATTATCACAATAGATCTCCACTGGCTCCTGGGCACTAGGAACCACACCAAGGTCTTCAAGAAATTGCTTGATCCATACCGCCTCCTTGGAGGCTTCTGAAGCAGCAACATATTCCGCCTCCGTCGTACAATCTGCCACAGTCTTTTGTTTGGAACTTTTCCAATCCACTGCGCCACCGTTCAATATGAAAACATAGCCTGATTGAGATTTGAAGTCATCTGGGTCAGTCATGAAGCATGCATCAGTGTAACCACTTACAATGAGCTCTTCAGCACCTCCATACACAAGGAGTAAATCCTTGGTTCTTCTGAGGTACTTAAGAATACCCTTGACCGCGGCCCAGTGTTCCAATCCTGGATCACTTTGGTACCGGCTGCTAACACTTAGCGCATAGGAAACATCTGGTCTTGTACATAGCATGGCATACATAATAGAACCAACTGCCTAGGCATATGGAACATCATTCATCTGTACTTGCTCATCGAGAGTCTGAGGACACTGATTCTTGCAAAGCACTGTGCCAGGTGACATGGGGAGAAGGCCCTTTTTAGAGTTCTCCATGTTGAACCTTTTCAACAGCTTGTCAATGTACGTGCTTTGGCTAAGCGCTATCAGGCGTTTTGATCTATCTCTATAGATTCTGATACCCAATACATATGCCGCTTCACCTAAGTATTTCATTGAAAAACTTTTCTTCAATGAGTCTTTTATTTCGCTAAGGAAATTCACGTCATTTCAATCAATAATATGTCATCCACATACAAGATTAGAAATGCTTTTGCGCTCCCACTAAACTTCTTGTCAACACAAGATTCTTCGTCATTCCTGAGGAAGCCAAACTCTTTGACCACTTCATCAAAATGAATGTTCCAGCTCCTTGATGCTTGCTTCATTCCATAAATGGCTTTCTAAAGTTTGCATACCTTTCCAGCATCCTTATGAATGACAAAACCTTTTGGCTGTATCATGTATACATCCTCTTTGAGGTTTCCATTTAGGAAAGCCATTTTGACATCCATCTGCCATATTTCATAATCGAAATAAGCAGCAATTGCTAGTAATATCCGAACAGACCTAAGCATAGCTACGCGCGAGAAAGTCTCACCGTAGTCCACTCCTGGAACTTGTGTGAACCCTTTCGCAACAAGTCTAGATTTGTGAATTCTAATGTTACCATCCGCGTTTGTCTTCCGTTTGAAAATCCATTTACAGCCAATCGGCTTTACGCCTTTTGGAAGTTCTTCCAAGTTCCAAACTTGGTTTTCGTACATGGATTCCATTTCGGATTTCATGGCCTTGTGCCATTTCTTTGAGCTAGGCCCCGCCATTGCTTCCTTGTAGTGCGCAGGTTCATCATCTTAAAGAATGAAGATTTCGTTATGAAACCACTCAGGTGGCTGGATAGCCCTACCTGATCTGCATGGTTCAATTACAACATTGTTTGAAGTCTCCACATCACATGCGACAACTTCCGGCTCAGTTGTAGGGATAATTTTTGGAATTTCTTCCGGTTCCTTAGCCATACTAACGGTTGCCGAAGATTCACTAATCTCATTAAGTTGTACTGTCCTCCTACTCACTTCTTTAGTGAGAAACTCTTTCTCAAGAAGGACTCCATGTTTTGCAACAAACACTTTGTTCTCGGAGGCGTGGTAGAAAGAATACCCAACTGTCTCCTTCGGGTAACCTACAAAGTAACATTTGTCTGATCTGGGATCAAGTTTGCTTGGCTGTAAACGCTTTACATAAGCTTCACAACCCCAAATTTTGAGAAACGACAGGTCGGGTTTCTTCTCTTGCCACATCTCATGTGGTGTTGTCTCAACAGACTTAGACGGTGCTTTGTTTAGTGTGTGAGCGGCTGTTTCTAGTGTGTGACCCCAAAAAGATATCGGCAGATCTGTAAGAGACATCATAGACCTTACCATGTCCAACAGGGTTCGGTTACGTCATTCCGATACCCCGTTTCTCTGTGGATTTCCAGGAGGCGTAAGTTGTGAAACGATTCCACGGTCACTCAGATGTTGGCCAAACTCATGACTAAGATATTCGCCTCCGCGATCAGACCGCAGAAACTTAATCTTTTTGTTACGATGATTTTCTACCTCATTCTGAAATTCTTTGAACTTTTCAAAGGTTTCTGACTTATGCTTCATTAAGTAGATATATCCATACCGACTTAAATCATCAGTAAAAGTCACGAAGTAGAAATACCCACCCCGTGCGGCTGTGCTCATTGGACCATATACATCACTATGTATTATTTCCAATAATTCACCTGCTCGTTCAGGATGACCCGTGAACGGCGTCTTGGTCATTTTCCCCATCAGACAAGCTTCACATGTGTCAAATGATTCAAAATCAAAGGACGGTAAAACTCCATCTGTCTGGAGTCTTTGCATGCGTTTATTTCCGATGTGGCCAAGCCGACAGTGCCACAAGTAAGTGGTAGTGGTATCAGCCTTCTTAAGGTGTTTAGCATTCATGTTAAAAACATCATTTTCACATTCAAGATTTAGTATGAAAAGGCCTCCAACTATGGGTGCAAATCCATAAAACATATCCTTACAATAAAGTGAACAACAATTGTTCTCAGACTTGTACGAATACCCATCATGTACTAAACATGATCCGGAGATAATGTTTCTACACAACAGTGGAACAAAATAACAGTTACTTAGTTCTAAGATAAATGCTGAAGGGAGACGTAGAGGGATAATGCCGACGGCTTGAGCGGCGATCCCAGCGCCGTTCCCGATGCGCATCACGACTTCATTCTTTGCCAGCTTGCGCACCTTCTGAAGACCCTGTATCGAGTTGCAAATGTGAGCAACCGATCCGATATCAAATACCCAAGACTTAGAATTTTCGCTAGCAAGCAAAACGTCAATGACATTAACTTGTATAACAATTATACCTTTTCCGGTTTTCTCGGACTTCTTATCTTCCAGATACTTCTTGCAGTTTCTCTTCCAGTGTCATGTGCCCTTGCAGTAGAAGCATTCAGTTTCATTCTTGGCTCCGCCCTTAGAGTTGCTTTGGGAGCCGGTCTTACCAGCGCCCTTGCCCTTCTTTGGCTTGCATTTCTTCTTTTTGAAACTGGCGGTTTTATTCACAAGAAACACTTGCTTCCGATTTTTACGAAGTCCTCCTTCTGTAGTTTTCAGCATGGCAAGCACCTCTTACGGTGTTTTCTCCATCCCAGTCATGTTGTAGTTCAAGACAAAACCGTCGTAAGACGGGGGGAGTGAAGAAAGCAACATGTCCATCATATGGCCAGGTGGAAGTGGAAATTTCAAGGCTTTAAGCCTTTCAGCATAGCCAATCATTTTGACCACGTGCTCGCCAACTAAACTACCCTCAGCCATCTTGCATTCCATCAAAGCCTTCATGATATCAAATCGTTCAGACTTTGCGGTTTCCTTGTACAGAGCATCCAATTCCCGGATCATATCACGGGGTTTATGGAATTCAAAACGTTTTTGAAGCTCTGGACTCATGCAAGCTAGGATGAGGCACTGCACTAAGTTGTGATCATCATCCTTAGTGGCCCAGACATTTTGTACATCTTTCGGGGCCTCTGCCATGGGTTTAGCTGGAAGATCATACTCTAGCACATACAATTTCTTAGCGCTCCTGAGGACAATCCTCAGGTTGCGGACCCAGTCTGCATAGTTGTTTCCAGTCGCAGCTAACTTCTCTTTCTCTAACTTTGGGCCTAAGTTGAATGCGGTGTTGCGAGCCATTTGATCTACAACGAAAAACACAAGTTTCACTTAGACTTTGTTTATAATGAAATTTGCACTAGTGAATAAACGGTTTGATTCTAAAGTGCGCTCCCACTCAAATCAATATCTCTCAAAATTGATTATGAGTGATTCAAGATCCGTGTCTTGATTGTTCGCCATTGGTGTAACACCACTGATGACAAAAATATTAACCGGTAGGCCAACTTGCCAATCACATCTCTATGTGATTCTTGTTCATCTTTCGATGCATGTGTTCCGAGCTCATGACGGTCATGCCTGAATGTCAAGAAAACAAAGTGATCCCGCTGCGAGGTCTCAACTCGCCCGCCTCACACTTCTCTAATCGTTCGTACCCGTGTGACACGGTGCACCCCGAAAAGATAGGTGCCGTGACGGTGCTACACTTGGGAGAACACTATCTACTTGATATTTTTAAGTACGAGATCACCCTAATAAAAGTGACTACCACGCAATCAAGAAGGGTGCACCAAAAGGGATAAACATCTCAGGCATTTCATAATAGCATGCTATGGTCTAGCCCTTTCTGACAGAGAAGTCTTTCATTTCTTCGTCTCCGGCATTCGCGTTGGTGTTCACCTTTGGGAAGATTGCCACCACCTTGTCGATGCACCCGATAATATTGCTATCTCTATAGCTAATAAAATAAGTGCATTACTTAAGGTTGACACGCAGGTCATTAAAGTGACAATCATATGGCTCCAGCCATCAGGCCGAATCATGACACACAGGTCATGTTAATTTACATCATATAGTCATCTCATACATAATCAAATTGAATATGAGCTTGCTATACCACATCACATGCAAAACATCCTGAAAACCAAGTTAGACGCCTCTAATCGATTTTATGCAAAATTTTATTTTACGTGGCTTCTAAGGTTTTGACTTAAACCGCAGCTACCAACGTTTATCATCAAGTATGATTATTCAAGCCGCTAGATTAACTTTGCGGGGTGTATGAAGCACAAGATAATAAAATCTCGAGCCCCATACTAAACTTCGTCATACGCATGACCCCCGTGCAGATCATATCGGCATTGCCCTTTTGTCTGCTCAATTTCATGTTTCTCTCAACTATGGTGGAACCCAAAGAACTGATAGCACTTCGTTGATCAATCAGGATCGTGGATTGCCAGGACTTTGTGAAATTCCATCATGTCGTTTCAAGATAAGAAATATGCAAATTCTAGGGAAGCAACAAGAACATCGGGTAACAGATTTCATCTGCCACCCGCATAAATATTTTTCAGCAATAGATCTCATCTACTCCAAAATTATATCATGCAATACCCATACATCTCCATGTATTCTAGATCGTAACCTGCATCTACGCATAGCACGGCTCTGAAACCACTGTAGGGGAACGCGACAGAAAATAAAAATTTCCGGTATAGCGAGCACGCCCAGGACCACTATGGAGACTGCATACAAGGTTTGATCTGATCCATACCGACTCGAAGCGTAGCGGAAGAAGAGTCGGTGGAGATCGTCAATGCAGATCCCCGTAGCTAGGATTTAAAACCTCCCAACCGCGAGGATGAACTCCCTCTCCGGATAGCCCTTCGAGAGGCGGTCGGACAGTCCCCCGGACGATGTCGTGGACATCCCTTCTTGAGGATCCTCAAAACTCGGATGGTAACTCGGACAGCCCTTCGGGAGGATACTCGAACAGCCCCTCAGGCAAAAAGATCGAAAACACAATCTCTCTACGGGGTTGCACACATACGATGTCAGCTATCCGGCAGGGCTTCGCCGTCCAGAACTAGTTCCTGCCGGAACCCAGACAGCCTTTCGGCTCTACGAAACTATTTCGCTGGGAGGGAGAGAGAAGCCAGACTAGTCATGGCATGTGTATGAGAACAAGGGATGATCTTTGGGCAGCCCCTCACCCCCTATTTATAGCAAAAACCAAGGTTTAGGGTGCCTCCACAAATTACCAAAAACTCCCATGCATTAGGGCACACATGAGGGTGTTATGGGCAAAATGGGAGGCCATGTGGAGCTCCATGGAGCAGCACCATGTGTGGCCATACCAACCCTTGGGGGGCCCCCATGAGGGGCTTCCTTGGCCCCCAAGCCCTTCTAGAAGCCTTTCCGCACAAGCCCTAAAAGGTGGCTTTCCAAAAAAAATATACATAAAGCTGATTTTCACTATTCACGACGACATTTTTCAGCGTGCGTTAAAACTGAAAATATTTATGTGGGCTTAGAACATTTCTAGTACCCACTAAAATACCTTTCAACGCGTTCCAAAACAATTCCGGTTTAGTGATTTTCATCTGCGAAAAGCATCTGAAGTGGCTCCGGCAGCTCCGGAACATTTCCTGTTTTTATACCACAAAATTCAAAAAAGTTTCCAGACTGATTCTGGCACCCTCACAGAATTATCAGGCATGTGTCGAAACTAATTTGACTTAATAGTATATCCCGAAACAACTTTTCGGTTTCACCAAAACTCATCCGATGACCTCTCTTTGCAGATCTTTTCCGCTGTCCGAAACCTTTTCGGTGTCCGAAACTTTTCCTGTGATTTTCTCTCAGACTCCCTGTCTAGCATTCAGCAGATAGATGACCCTTAAACGTGTGACCCTATAGGTTCGGTGAAGTATAGACATGACCCGGAACCCCTTCCGATCAATGATCAACATCGGAGCCGTGGACACCCATATTGACCCCTATACCCACACGAATAAATATTCGAGTGAACCTCCAGTTGCAGTGAGCTTTTCCTGTTGCTTCACGATATGTCACAAACACCCGAGGTGAGATTTATTGCATCCCCGTGGACGAACAATCTGTCCACCATGCAAGTTACCTCGTTACCGGTTTTGTTCTCTTTTCTCGTTTCCGTGTTCCGGCATCCCAGTGATCAAATCACAAGGTGTCTGGCCAGACGATTATGGATACCGTAACACCGAGAGGGCCCGATAATATCTCTCCATCGTCAGAGGAGCAAATCCCAATCTTGAGCTATCTTGTTGCTTGCCATACTTTTCCGTGAACCCGTAAGCCGTCGTAATAGCCACCCAGTTACGGATGACGTTTAACAATCTCCAAAGTTCATGAAGCAAGCACGAAGTAACTCGATACTCTCATGGCCTGAGGAATTATGCAAACATTAACTATCTCTGTTATATTAACCATAAACTTGTGACGAAAAGAATCTCATAGCATAACATCAATTTGGGTCGATTCAACACAAGTGTTCTACTAACATCGTGCCCTCAAAATTGCTAGCATAGACATGCCCATGATCAGGAAAACATGATCGTCATGCAATACATGAGACAGTCTTAGAGGCAAGACTAGGAATACATTTTACCGTTTAGTATACCACACGTGCACATGAGTTTCCCTCCAAGCCTCGTGGATATTGTAGACTCAAGAATCATTGCAGTTATAGCATGGAAGCTAAACATTCATTACAAACTTTGGAGATACAAAATATCTATTATTACTGCCTCTAGGGCATATCTCCTACACGGCCTACCACCTCTGCCACCACCAAGGAGAAACGACGACCAGGACGAGGGAGCTAGGGGCTTCCAGGAGCCGCGTGCTATCGCTTGCATCTTGGACGGAGCATAGGCCCCAGCTTCTCAACGGCTCTTCAAGCAGTTCGCCCGTGAAGTAAACGCGGCTCTCCCCAAGCTCGAGGCTACCCGTCCACTCATGTGGTCCAGGTGCCCCATCACCTTCAGTTCAGCAGACTAGCTCAAGTGCGCAGCTACGGCTGGCGCCCTCCCGATGCTTTGCTCTCCCGTCATGAGCAACGTCCAAGTTACCAAGACTCTCATCGACGATGGCGCGGGGCTTAATGTCCTGTCCATCGAGAAATTCGATAGCCTCCAAGTACCCTATGAACAGTTACAACCTTCCAAGCCCTTCTCCGTAGTGACTGATGGCTCCACCACTCCGGTGGGGCAAGTTCCCCTACCTGTAACCTTTGGCAAGCGTGACAACTACCACACTGAGCTCATCGACTTTGATGTCACCCACATCCATCTCCCTTACAACTCCATCCTCGGGTATCCGGCCCTGGCCAAGTTCATGGCAGTGACTCACCACGGCTACAATGTTCTCAAGATGCCTGGAAGCGGTGGCATCATCACCGTCGCCTGCGAGGAAAAGGATGCAGTGTGCTCACTCGAGCGCGCTTACCAGGCGGAGGCAGTCGAAGATCCGGACAGCGACATCATCATCTACCCATCGGAGGTCGTTCCCAAGAAGAAGAAGCAGCTGCTGGCTCTGGATCCTCATGAGGACGCAGCACAGGGAGGCAACACCACAGGGCCTCCTCCCCCTATCGCATAGGAAGGCGCATCCGACGCCCCTCTCAGGCTGGGCTCAGGGGCTCTCCTCTGGAGGGCCTCAGACCTAGCCAATGTCACGACGGAGGCGCTCAGGCACCACGTGGAAGAGTGCTATGCTGCACACTTCCCTCCGGAGGCCTCAAGGCGTGAGGCACCAAGCGCTCACGAGTTCATCAGCCAGACCATCGAAGACCTACAGGAGCCAAGAGCCATGCGAGGCGAGCGCCGCACGGCTCCTCCAAGGGCTGTTGTCGGTCCAGGGTCAAGATACATGCTGCGTGTTTGTGTCAACGTCCCGACACTCAACAGGATCGCGTCTCAGGAGCTCTACTGGCCTTCCCAGGCGGGCCGGTGCCAGGGTCCCCCTCACAGCTACGTGCGCATGCCCTTCGGCTTGCCGAACCAGGCAACCCTGCACCAGCGGCACATGCGGGAAGTACTGGTGGCTCGCGAAGCCAGGCACAAGGAGATCCAGGCAGAATTGGACTCGGCCCTTCGCGAGATCTGGGGAGCCCCGGAGCCTCACGCGGGGCCGGAGCCAAACGACACGTAAGGAGCAGCCCCTTCATCGAGCACCCTCGGCTACAACAACACTACTTCAGCAACTATGCCAGGTGAAATCTATCAATTTATGTTCAACTGGGAGCGCCCCTCGGGCAGCATTATTCCCAGGTCGCACGGTACCATGTCCCGCTGCTCCGGGAGCCGCGCGCCGGGTCGCTTCCCTTAGGACATCCACGTGAGAAGACTAGGCACGGCGTCTGTGCTCGGGTCCGTCCATGCAGCGTCGATAAATCCAACGGCTGAGCTCTTCCTGGCGGGCCGGCCCCGTTCACATCACCTCCTGGGGTCCTTGGTGCCCGGCTTCTCATAGGGCAGGATCGAGGGATTCACCCGGCGCGGGTTGTCTAACCACCTTGCAGGATCATCTCGAGCGCTTCCACCTAAGACCAGGCGAACCCGCCTTGAGGTAGGGGCCTCGTGAGCCTCGTGCTGGCTCACGGGTGCCCAGATACACCTCATCTAAGCCCCACCGTGCCAGCCACATGTCTGGGCTGGGCTGTATACGCACGGGGGCTCTCTGTAGTAGGGAGTCCCCTCCCACGGTCCAGTGGAAGCACCATGCTCTGCGCTGGCTGACAACACGGTCGAGGAGCTGCTATGCCCGTGCAAGAGCGGCAACACTATGCTCCACGCTGGTGATAAATAACTAGGGGTGGCTTTACGGCCGCATTAACCTCAGGGAGACCCTCGGCTCAGTGGCCAGCCCCACCGCGCTGCGCTCCATTCGGGAATGTAGCGCGAGGGGCTGGGCACGAGGGCTGCGTCCAGGTCACGCCTGGCGCACGCCGCACCAGGTCCCCCGAGCCTGGTCGACACAGGTGTGTGGTCTGTTCGTACGTCAAGGGGGACCCTTGGGCTTCGCAACCCAAGGGCCTAACTTGACCCGTAGCCCCTCACTCCCTGGTCTTGTCCTGGTTTCCGGTCAAGGCCAGCAGCGGCCGAGTTACGCGCGGGCCGGGCCCTGCCGACGCAGAACATCAAGGCCTAAGTCCAGTACTCACTTCCCTCAGGGATGTTCGCACGTCAAGTGGGATCCTTGGGCATCATGACCCAAGGGCCTAACTAGACACATAGCCCCTCACTCCGTGGTCTTGTCCTGGTTTTCGGTCAAGGCTAGCGGTGGCTGAGGTACGCGCGGGCCGGGCCCTGCCGACGTAGAACAACAAAGCCCTGCTTAGCACTTCCTACTTGGGTATCGTTTGCACATTAAGGGGGACTCCTGAGCATCGCGACTCAGGAGCCTAACTGGTCACATAGCCCCTCACTCCCTGTTCTTGACCAAGTAACCTGTTCGAGCCAGCTGGCGGCTAAGGTATGCGTGGGAGGGAGAGAGAAGCCAGACAAGTCATGGCATGTGTATGAGAACAAGGGATGATCTTTGGGCAGCCCCTCACCCCCTATTTATAGGAAAACCAAGGTTTAGGGTGCCTCCACAAATTACCAAAAACTCCCATGCATTAGGGCACACATGAGGGTGTTATGGGCAAAATGGGAGGCCATGTGGAGCTCCATGGAGCACCACCATGTGTGGCCATACCAACCCTTGGGGGGCCCCCATGAGGGGCTTCCTTGGCCCCCAAGCCCTTCTAGAAGCCTTTCCACACAAGCCCTAAAAGGTGGCTTTCCAAAAAAAATATACATAAAGCTGATTTTCACTATTCACGACGACATTTTTCAGCGTCCGTTCAAACTGAAAATATTTATGTGGGCTTAGAACATTTCTAGTACCCACTAAAATTCCTTTCAACGCGTTCCGAAACAATTCCGGTTTAGTGATTTTCATCTGCGAAAAGCATCTGAAGTGGCTCCGGCAGCTCCGGAACATTTCCTGTTTTTATCCCACAAAATTCCAAAAAGTTTCTAGACTGATTCTGGCACCCTCACAGAATTATCAGGCATGTGTCGAAACTAATTTGACTTAATAGTATATCCCGAAACAACTTTTCGGTTTCACCAAAACTCATCCGATGACCTCTCTTTGCAGATCTTTTCCGCTGTCCGAAACCTTTTCGGTGTCAGAAACTTTTCCTGTGATTTTCTCTCAGACTCCCTGTCTAGCATTCAGCAGATAGATGACCCTTAAACGTGTGACCCTATAGGTTCGGTGAAGTATAGACATGACCCGGAACCCCTTCCGATCAATGATCAACATCGGAGCCGTGGACACCCATATTGACCCCTATACCCACACGAATAAATATTCGAGTGAACCTCCAGTTGCAGTGAGCTATTCCTGTTGCTTCACGATATGTCACAAACACCCGAGGTGAGATTTATTGCATCCCCGTGGACGAACAATCTGTCCACCATGCAAGTTACCTCGTTACCGGTTTTGTTCTCTTTTCTCGTTTCCGTGTTCCGGCATCCCAGTGATCAAATCACAAGGTGTCTGGCTAGACGATTATGGATACCGTAACACCGAGAGGGCCCGAGAATATCTCTCCATCGTCAGAGGAGCAAATCCCTATCTTGAGCTATCTTGTTGCTTGCCATACTTTTCCGTGAACCCGTAAGCCGTCATAATAGCCACCCAGTTATGGATGACGTTTAACAATCTCCAAAGTTCACGAAGCAAGCACGAAGTAACTCGATACTCTCATGGCCTGAGGAATTATGCAAACATTAACTATCTCTGTTATATTAACCATAAACTTGTGACGAAAAGAATCTCATAGCATAACATCAATTTGGGTCGATTCAACACAAGTGTTCTACTAACATCGTGCCCTCAAAATTGCTAGCATAGACATGCCCATGATCAGGAAAACATGATCGTCATGCAATACATGAGACAGTCTTAGAGGCAAGACTAGGAATACATTTTACCATTTAGTATACCACACGTGCACATGAGTTTCCCTCCGAGCCTCGTGGATATTGTAGACTCAAGAATCATTGCAGTTATAGCATGGAAGCTAAACATTCATTACAAACTTTGGAGATACAAAATATCTATTCTTACTGCCTCTAGGGCATATCTCCTACACGGCCTACCACCTCTGCCACCACCAAGGAGAAACGACGACCAGGACGAGGGAGCTAGGGGCTTCCAGGAGCCGCGTGCTATCGCTTGCATCTTGGACGGAGCATAGGCCCCAGCTTCTCAACGGCTCTTCAAGCAGTTCGCGCGTGAAATAAACGCGGCTCTCCCCAAGCTCGAGGCTACCCGTCCACTCATGTGGTCCAGGTGCCCCATCACCTTCAGTTCGACAGACTAGCTCAAGTGCGCAGCTACGGCTGGCGCCCTCCCGATGCTTTGCTCTCCCGTCATCAGCAACGTCCAAGTTACCAAGACTCTCATCGACGATGGCGCGGGGCTTAATGTCCTGTCCATCGAGAAATTCGGTAGCCTCCAAGTACCCTATGAACAGTTACAGCCTTCCAAGCCCTTCTCCGTAGTGACTGATGGCTCCACCACTCCGGTGGGACAAGTTCCCCTACCTGTAACCTTTGGCAAGCGTGACAACTACCACACTGAGCTCATCGACTTTGATGTCGCCCACATCCATCTCCCTTACAACTCCATCCTCGGGTATCCGGCCCTGGCCAAGTTCATGGCAGTGACTCACCACGGCTACAATGTTCTCAAGATGCCTGGAAGCGGTGGCATCATCACCGTCGCCTGCGAGGAAAAGGATGCAGTGTGCTCACTCGAGCGCGCTTACCAGGCGGAGGCAGTCGAAGATCCGGACAGCGACATCATCATCTACCCATCGGAGGTCGTTCCCAAGAAGAAGAAGCAGCTGCTGGCTCTGGATCCCCATGAGGACGCAGCACAGGGAGGCAACACCACAGGGCCTCCTCCCCCTATCGCATAGGAAGGCGCATCCGACGCCCCTCTCAGGCTGGGCTCAGGGGCTCTCCTCTGGAGGGCCTCAGACCTAGCCAATGTCACGACGGAGGCGCTCAGGCACCACGTGGAAGAGTGCTCTGCTGCACACTTCCCTCCGGAGGCCTCAAGGCGTGAGGCACCAAGCGCTCACGAGTTCATCAGCCAGACCATCGAAGACCTACAGGAGCCAAGAGCCATGCGAGGCGAGCGCCGCACGGCTCCTCCAAGGGCTGTTGTCGGTCCAGGGTCAAGATACATGCTGCGCGTTTGTGTCAACGTCCCGACACTCAACATGATCGCGTCTCAGGAGCTCTACTGGCCTTCCCAGGCAGGCCGGTGCCAGGGTCCCCCTCACAGCTACGTGCGCATGCCCTTCGGCTTGCCGAACCAGGCAACCCTGCACCAGCGCCACATGCAGGAAGTACTGGTGGCTCGCGAAGCCAGGCACAAGGAGATCCAGGCAGAATTGGACTCGGCCCTTCGCGAGATCTGGGGAGCCCCGGAGCCTCACGAGGGGCCGGAGCCAAACGACACGTAAGTAGCAGCGCCTTCATCGAGCACCCTTGGCTACAACAACACTACTTCAGCAACTATGCCAGGTGAAATCTTTCAATTTATGTTCAACTGGGAGCGCCCCTCGGGCAGCATTATTCCCAGGTCGCACGGTACCATGTCCCGCTGCTCCGGGAGCCGCGCGCCGGGTCGCTTCCCTTAGGACATCCACGTGAGAAGACTAGGCACGGCGTCTGTGCTCGGGTCCGTCCATGCAGCGTCGATAAATCCAACGGCTGAGCTCTGCCTGGCGGGCCGGCCCCGTTCACATCACCTCCTGGGGTCCTTGGTGCCCGGCTTCTCATAGCGCAGGATCGAGGGATTCACCCGGCGCGGGTTGTCTAACCACCTTGCAGGATCATCTCGAGCGCTTCCACCTAAGACCAGGCGAACCCGCCTTGAGGTAGGGCCTCGTGAGCCTCGTGCTGGCTCACGGGTGCCCAGATACACCTCGTCTAAGCCCCACCGTGCCAGCCACATGTCTGGGCTGGGCTGTATACGCACGGGGGCTCTCTGTAGTAGGGAGTCCCCTCCCACGGTCCAGTGGAAGCACCATGCTCTGCGCTGGCTGACAACACGGTCGAGGAGCTGCTATGCCCGTGCAAGAGCGGCAACACTATGCTCCACGCTGGTGATAAATAACTAGGGGTGGCTTTACGGCCGCATTAACCTCAGGGAGACCCTCGGCTCAGTGGCCAGCCCCACCGCGCTGCGCTCCATTCGGGAATGTAGCGCTAGGGGCTGGGCACGAGGGCTGCGTCCAGGTCACGCCTGGCACACGCCGCACCAGGTCCCCCGAGCCTGGTCGACACAGGTGTGTGGTCTGTTTGTACGTCAAGGGGGACCCTTGGGCATCGCGACCCAAGGGCCTAACTGGACCCGTAGCCCCTCACTCCCTGGTCTTGTCCTGGTTTCCGGTCAAGGCCAGCAGCGGCCGAGTTACGCGCGGGCCGGGCCCTGCCGACGCAGAACATCAAGGCCTAAGTCCAGTACTCACTTCCCTCAGGGATGTTCGCACGTCAAGTGGGATCCTTGGGCATCATGACCCAAGGGCCTAACTAGACACATAGCCCCTCACTCCGTGGTCTTGTCCTGGTTTTCGGTCAAGGCTAGCGGTGGCTAAGGTACGCGCGGGCCGGGCCCTGCCGACGTAGAACAACAAAGCCCTGCTTAGCGCTTCCTACCTGGGTATCGTTTGCACGTTAAGGGGGACTCCTGAGCATCGCGACTCAGGAGCCTAACTGGTCACATAGCCCCTCACTCCCTGGTCTTGACCAAGTAACCTGTTCGAGCCAGCTGGCGGCTAAGGTATGCGTGGGGTCGGGCCCTGCCGACGTAGAACGATAAACAAGAAAGGAAGGGCGAACATTTAGCAACTATTACAAACCAAATTGTCCTTCGAAGCATCAAACGGAAGTTCTAACGCCTCCACGAGGCTCACTCATGTCGCATGAGAATGAAGATGAAAGGGGAGCGCCATCACCAACCTGCAGGCCTTCCCCTTAGCCTTGGGCGCTGCTGCCCAAGGGGACCTTCCCCCTAGCGAAGCCACCGTGCCCTGGGGAAGTGGCCTCTTCCGCGGCATCGGTGGCGCCGCCACCTGAAGGGGAAGGGTGGACGATGAGGAACTCCTTCAGCAGGGCCTCCACATGGTCCTTCACAGCTTAAGTGGTGGCCTCGTGGTACACCGCCTCCACAGGCTTGATCAGCGTCCCGAGATCAGCGTTGGGGTCACGAAGGTGTAGCTGGCTGAGGACGAGCGTCAAGGCAGAAGAAGAAAGTACACAAGCTTCCTCCTCCGCCAGAGGGTTGATCTCGCGCATGACATCCTCGAGCGCCAAGACAAGGAAAGGAAGCAACTGGGCAGGGCCTTCATCATCCGTCGCCAACGGCTTCTCCAAGCCCTTGTCGTAGAGTGCCCCCAGAGCCTGGCGGAACCTCACCTCGAGGGACTTGAAGGCCGCGCGGTCCTCGGCCATGACCTTCACCTTGGCATCCATCAGGACCCACTTGTTCCTGAAATTCTCGGCCTTCTTCCCGGCCTTCAAAATCATGTTGGCCCCGTTGTCCGTGACGAAATGGGCACACCCTGAGCAATGGTCCTCCTTGATTTGGAGGTAAAAGAAGTGGCGAAGCAGCGCCACTGTAACATCCCAAATTTTCAATTTGGAATGTTATACATAGATTATATTGCATTTACATGTTTTTGCACTTTTGTTCGTGGAGTTCCTCGAAATTCTAAGCAACTCAAGGACCTACGGAGAGAGTTGGGAATTTTACCGTTTTCGTATTTGAGTTCGCTCGAATACCGGTATGAGGACAGTGTGATTCTAATTATTTTTCTCTCCTAAAAATATTTCTAAATAAAATATATGAGCGGAGATAATATTTCTTCTCCAAAATAACAGAAATATTGGAGGAAAAATATTAAAATCACTTTTGGTATTTTTATGGATTTATTTGCGGATTTAGTTGCATAGGAAAAATACATATTTTTCAAAATTGCATTTAGGTCCGGCAAAAATGTTCACTTTGTCCTAAATATTATTAGAGGACGGAGAAAATTTATTTCGGGAATTTTGGAGTGTGTTTGGTATTTCTTTCGTTAGTTTTTCTGTGCCGGGACTCTTTTAGAAAAAAAATAGGTGAACCGACTTAGGATTCGTATAGGAGTAGGACTGTGGGCTTTATAAGCCACCCGATCCGGCCCGATCGCCCCAGTCCAGCGCCGCCCTTGCCCTAGCCGCCAGCCCCGCCGCCAGCCCTAGCCGCCTCTGCCGCCGCGCACCGCCGCCGCCGCACGCCGCCCCGCCGCCAGCCGACGCCGCTGCCTCGCCTGCTGCAGCCGCCGCCCCGCGACGCCGCCGCGCCGCCGCCCTGCCCCGTCGGAGTACCCGCCGCCGCCGCCGGAGTTCGTCGTCGAGGTATATCGATTTTTTTAGAAAACGATCAGTTTAGTAATAAAACCGTAGATTCCTTTTTTTATTAGATTAGATCGGTTCGGTTTTTTTCGGTTTAGTTAGTTAGGGGACGTTCGTCCGTATGTTCGTTTTAACGAACGGTTTTCGTTAGTTAACCGCAGACAGCGAACGTTCGTTCGTTAGCCTGTTCGTCGTTTTTCTTTTTCGGGGTATTTATCCGCGGTTATTCCGATCGCGATTTCTGCCCTGATCTTGTTTCGCGTTTTTCTTTTCGCTCGAGAGTCGGAATCAGGTGATTCAAAATCCCAGATCTTCGTCTCGTTGCCCTCTTTACGTTTAATCAACTTGAACTAGTAAACCGAAGCTCGTTTCTTTCGCAGTTTGAGTTTCGTTGCTTCTTTCGAGTTGATTCTTTTTGCAAACCGGAGTTCTTCAGTTGAACTTTCTGGTTAGATCTCTTATTTGAGTTTTACCCATGCATTAGTTAAGTACTTATTGTGTGCTTCTTTGATTGCGATAGAGTACCCGGAGTGCGCCACTTGCTACTTTGAGTCTCTAGGTTTTGTGGATCATCAGCAAGGCAAGTAACACTTTGATCATGCTTTCCAATTACCCAGTTTTCATTGAATTAGTGCAACCCTCACACATTGCATGAGTAGGATTAATTAATTTGTGGGATTGGGAAGTAGTTTGAGGTAGTACCTATTACCTGCATTATGTTCAAACCCTTGGGAGTTACTTCTACGTTTGCTGTTAGGACATGCTAAGCTTGTAGACGTGGTTTGGGTTTGAGTGAAATCCATGACAGATGTCAGTTTATTAATTAATGGTTCAACTTAAGGTGGCAACATTAATACACATCTGGGTGGATTTAGGCATCTGGGTATTCCAGTGATTGCCTATTTTTCTTTTGGACCGCCACCCAGGCTCAAAGGGATCATGAGATTTTTCATACTAGAAACTTCCGTGTGCAGCCACATGCCAATATGGGCTCTAGCATAGTTGAGTAAGTTGTGGGAAACCTTTCCATGATGGGCTAGCAGATGTAGTGGGTTTTGTAGGTGTACCGGCCTATCTATCTGGTTAAGGGGACCTCTTCGGAAAGACTGTGTCTCGGTCATCCGTTTCTCAAACACCATGCAGTGCGAGAAACCAAACGGAGGCGATCGAGTCTTGTGGGGAAAAGTGCACAAACCTCTGCAGAGTGTACAAACTGATCATGATTAGCCGTGTCCCCGGTTACGGACGTCTTGAGTATCTAGTACTTGGATTATCATGTGAATCTCATCATGTTACTTTAATTAATTTTGTTGGGTTAATGATTATTTTAATTGGGGTTGAGAGGATGTCTATCTTCTCAACGATGTTTCAACTACCATGATAGTTAATAAAAATCTATTCCTTTGAAGTAGGAAAAAATTGGCTTTACGCAAAAACTTAACCATAGAGCTTTCCACCAGCCATATTGCATATAGTATAGCTTTACTTCCATTGCATTCTCTTATGTTACCTTGCCAGCATATTCCATGTGCTGACCCGTTTTCGGGCTGCAACGTTTCATGTTGCAGACTTATCAGACGACGAGTAAGATGCCCTTTTATGTCGTGGTTCTATACTTAGTGATGCCGCTGGAGTTGATGGACTCACTTATCTTCCAAGCCTTCTGCTGTTATCGTGTTAGATGGCCTTCAGCCATATTATTTGTAATAAGTTCATCGTTGGACTATCGATGTAATAATTGTGTGATTGCTACTCTGTTATAAATCCTTCAAGTACTGTGCGTGTCAGCATTACTGATCCAGGGATGACACTGATGCATAGAGATATGACTGTTTGAGGTCTGGTCGCTACAAGATGGTATCAGAGCACATGCTGACTGTAGGACACGACCACTAAGACAGGCCCTAGAGCACAATTCACTCTTCTCTTTTCTGACTCCTCATCTTTTCTACTCTTTAGGATGGTGGAAGCAAATCACAAGTTTATGCAATCGGATGAAGAAACACCTTTTGGACGACACCTCAAGGAAGTCACCAGATATCTAAACAATGGACTACCATGTTTCACCGGATCCTACAATGCCACTCTACCTGAGGAGGAGTGTTGGTTGATTCAAGCCCAAGTTCCAGGAAGGACGTTCGCACCTGTCACCTCACTCATAGCATTTTCCTTTAATGCACCTACATGGAGCCTAGGAAGGAGCATGGCAGCCCACATTGCTATGGGAAGGATTGGAGAAGTCTACAAGCAGGAGCTAAAGGACACTATCTACCAGATTTGTGGACGCCGAGATGAGAATTGGGATATGATCAGCACCCGGAAGGGTAGGTCCATTGCAGCATTCATCCAGGAGTTGAACCACCACATTCATCGCCAGGAGCACCAGATGTGTGCTGGGATGATAGATTTGAAGAAAGCCCTAAATAGGAATTTGGAGCTAGAAGAAGAACTCAAGTCTACACGCGGCGGATATGAGGAGGAGATGAAAATACTTGTCAAGAAGAATGATGATTTGACCCGGAAGTTAGGGATACTCATGGGAGAAGAAGACGAGGAAGAAGAACCCAAGGAGATTCCACCGGAAGATTATATCATCATAGATGACACAAATTCGGAAGCTGAGGATAGCAAGGATGAAGACTATGAAGATGAAGCTGGAGCAGATATTATGGAATCCTCTGCCGATCAATATTTTTAGATGACCACCCGGTGACTAGTAGTTACTACCATATAATAGTTTTAGAGCAATTTTGTAACGATCGTTAGATTTGTAAGTCCTTGTTTGAAATTGATTGTGTGTTTGTCTCATGTGAATATGGGTAGTGATTTTCCATTAGACTTTTTTTCTATTCTAATCTCTTCCCTCTACACCCATCAGATGCCTCCAAGACGTGAATTCGAGTTTCCCCCTGAGCTCACTCAGTTGATCCAGCAGTAGAACACCCTGATGCAACTTCTTGTCCAGAACACTCAGAACAACCAGAACAACAACAACAACCCTCCACCACCACCACCCGTGGACAACCTGACCCGTTTCTTAAGGTTGCAACCACCCGTGTTTGCTAGCAGCATCGAACGAATTGTGGCTGATGACTGGCTACGCAAGATTGGAAGGGATTTGACCACCGCCAATTGCTCGGATGCTGAGAAGGTGCGATTTGCCGCACACCAGTTATCTGGACCAGCCGCAGCATGGTGGGAGAATTACACAGCCACTTACCCCATAGCCAATGTGACTTGGGATCAGTTTCAGCAAGCTTTTCGTACCACCCCTGTCTCAACTGGAGCCATGAGTATGAAGAAGCAGGAGTTTCGCAATTTGCGCCAAGGGAATCGTACTGTGGCCCAGTACGTGGATGAGTTTAGTACCCTATCTCGTTATGCCCCAGAGGATGTGGCCACAGATGCCGCTAAGCAGGAGAGATTCATGGAAGGGCTGAATGATGGGACGAGCGTACAGTTGATGGTGGCAAATTTCAATAACTACCAGGAGTTAGTTGACCGCGCCCTAATGATTGAAAGGAAGCACCAGCAGATTGAGAGTCGCAAGAGGAAGTATGGGCAAGGGAAGTATAATTCTGGAGCTCAGTAGAAGCCCCGCTTTACCCCTAAAGCGGTAGGACAGTTTCAACATACCCATGGAGGAGGTAGCTCGCACAACCACAATGGCACCAAGAAGGGGAATGGGAATGGGAATGGAGCCAATGGAAACCAGAGCCGCCCTACACCGTCCACACCCACCAAGAGGGATTTTAGCCATGTCACTTGTTACAAGTGCGGGAAGAATGGACATTATGCAAATGAATGCCCAGAAGCTAAGAATGGGAACGGCAATGGAAGCGCCGGGAAGAAGCCCAACCCGTTCAATAAAGGATAAGTGAACCACGTGACTGTGGAGGAGGTAGAAGAGCAACCAGATGCTGTTGTCGGTAAGTTTTTGGTTAAGACCTTTACCGCAATAGTTCTTTTCGATACTGGTGCATCGCATTCATATATTTCAAGGGGATTCGTAAATAGACATAGGATGTCCACCAGAGTTCTTAAGACCCCCATGTTAGTAAGTTCACCTGGAGCAGATTATATGGCACACCAAGGATGTTTTTAGACGCCATTGATCATAGGATGCCACACTTTCCCCTCTGACCTAATAGTTCTGGAGCCACAAGGATTGGATTTGATATTAGGTATGGATTGGCTATCGAAGTATGGAGGTAACATTGACTGTGCCACTAAGTCTATTTTTCTCACCACCCCGGAGGGAAAAAGGATTAAGTATGTATGTAGGCATTCACCTACAAGGACTCAAGTGCATTCTCTCACGGGAGTTGTTCAGGAGGAAGTGCCAGTAGTAAAGGATTATTCGGATGTGTTCCCAGAGGAGTTACCTAGCATGCCACCGGATAGATATATAGAGTTTTTTATTGAACTTTTGCCAGGGACCGGGCCAATTTCTAAGAGACCATATAGGATGCCCGCAAAGGATTTGGAGGAGATAAAGAACCAGATTAAGGAGTTACTGGATAAAGGATTTATACGCCCAAGTTTTTCGCCTTGGGGTTCGCCAGTACTTCTAGCGGAGAAGAAGGATGGATCGTTAAGAATGGTTGTTGATTACCGAGGATTGAATGAAGTAACAATCAAGAATAAGTACCCATTATCGATGATCAATGATCTGTTCGATAGATTGCAAGGAGCTAAGAAATTTTCCAAGATCGATCTGCGATCAGGGTACCATCAATTGAAGATCCGAGAGCAAGATATACCTAAGACGGCCTTTACCACTAGGTATGGGTTGTACGAGTATACCGTTATGTCGTTTGGTCTGACGAACGCACCAGCATACTTTATGAACCTGATGAACAAAGTGTTTATGGAGTATTTGGATAAGTTCGTCGTAGTGTTCATAGATGATATTTTGATCTTCTCGAAGGATGAAGAGGAGCATGCAGAGCATTTGCGATTGGTATTGGAGAAGCTCAGAGAACATCAGTTTTATGCCAAGTTTAGCAAATGTGAGTTTTGGTTGAATGAAGTCGGATTTCTCGGACACATTATATCTGGAGAAGGAATAGCAGTAGATCCCGCTAAGGTGGACACGGTGACCCATTGGGAAGCACCGACGACAGTTGGAGAGATCCGGAGTTTTCTTGGACTCGCAGGATACTACCGGAGATTTATTGAGAATTTCTTGAAGATTGCAAAGCCAATGACGGAGTTGTTGAAGAAGGACACCAAGTTCAGTTGGACAGAAGAATGTGAGGCCAGTTTTCAGGAATTAAAGAAGCGATTGGTCTCGTCCCATGTCTTGATTCTGCCAGATCAACATAAGGATTATGAGGTGTACTACGACGCATCACGTCGAGGACTTGGAGCAGTTCTTATGCAGGAAGGAGGAGTTGTTTCGTATGCTTCACGACAACTGAAACCTCATGAGATGAACTATGCCACCCACGATTTGGAGTTAGCAGCCGTAGTGCATGCATTGAAGACGTGGAGACATTTTCTCATTGGGAACCATTGTGAAGTATATACGGATCACAAGAGTTTGAAGTATATATTCACTCAGAAGGAGTTGAATCTTAGGCAAAGGAGATGGCTGGAACTCATTAAGGATTACGACATGAGATTGCATTATCATCCCGGAAAGGATAAGATAGTAGTCGATGCGCTAAGCCGTAAGAGTCATGTCAATACCCTGATGATGGAGAAATTTCCAAAGGAGTTAGCCGAGGACCTACGAGAACTACGTATGGAGATTGTTCCGAGAGGCTATATAGCAACATTAGAAATCCAGTCTACCCTGATGGATAAAATCAGAGAAGCTCAAAAAGCTGACAAGGAGGTTGTCGCTATAAAGGAGAGGATGAGCGAAGGAAAAAGCTAAAGGTTTTCGTGAGGATGAACACGACACCCTATGGTTTGAGGATCGAATCTATGTGCCTAATGACCCGGGGATCAGGAAGTTGATTTTACAGGAGGCCCATGATTCACCATACTCGATTCACCCAGGAAATACTAAGATGTATTTGGATTTGAAGGATATTTTCTGGTGGACCAGTATGAAGAAGGATATCGTGGAGTATGTAGCAGTTTGTGATGTATGCCAGAGAGTGAAGGCAGAACATCATAAGCCAGCCGGATTGTTACAACCTATGCCAATACCCGAATGGAATTGGGAAAAGCTTGGCATGGATTTTATCACCGGATTGCCGAGGACCAAAGCAGGATATGATTCAATCTGAGTAGTAGTAGACCGATTGACGAAGGTAGCCCACTTTATCCCTATGAAAACCACATATACCAGTGCAAAGTTGGCAAAGATATACATGACCCGAATTGTATGTCTGCATGGAGTTCCGAAGAGCATCATATCAGATAGAGGAACCCAGTTTACCTCAAAGTTCTGGAATCAGTTACATGAAACTTTGGGTACCAGGCTAGAGTTTAGCATAGCGTTTCACTCGCAGACAGATGGACAGACGGAGAGAGTAAATCAGATTTTGGAGGATATGCTTAGAGCCTGTGCATTTGATTATGGATCTAGTTGGGATGACAACTTACCCTATGCGGAGTTCTCATACAACAACAGTTACCAGGCCAGTTTGAAGATGGCACCGTTCGAGGCATTGTATGGAAAGAGATGCCGAACACCATTGTCGTGGGATGAAGTTGGAGATCGACAGTTGTTTGGACCAGACTTAATCAAAGAGTCCGAGGAGAAGGTAAAGTTGATCCGAGATAGACTGAAGGTAGCTCAGTCCAGGCAGAAGACTTATGCAGACTCGAAGCGCAAGGAGATAACCTATGAGATCGGAGATAGAGCGTACCTGAGAGTATCGCCTCTGCGAGGAGTTAAACGTTTCGTAGTTAAAGGGAAGTTAGCCCCGAGATTTGTGGGACCTTATCGTGTTTTGGAACGCATGGGAGAGGTTGCCTATAAGTTGGAATTGCCCAAAGGAGTGTCAGGAGTGCACGACGTGTTTCACGTTTCACAGCTTAAGAAGTGTCACGCGGAGATGGCCGATATACCGCTTAGAGGTACAGTACCCCTGGAAGCGATTCAGTTGGACAGTGATCTGACTTACGAGGAGAAGCCTGTTAAGATTCTTGAATTTTCGAGCAGAGTTACTCGCAGTAAGGTTATCAAGTTTTGAAAAGTTCAGTGGAGTCACCACACCGAGGAAGAAGCCACCTGGGAACGAGAAGATGATCTACGCAAGGACCACCCACACTTGTTGTCTAGCCAAATCGAATCTCGAGGGCGAGATTCATTCTAAGGGGGGTAGGTTTGTAACATCCCAAATTTTCAATTTGGAATGTTATACATAGATCATATTGCATTTGCATGTTTTTGCACTTTTGTTCGTGGAGTTCCTCGAAATTCTAAGCAACTCAAGGACCTACGGAGAGAGTTGGGAATTTTACCGTTTTCGTATTTGAGTTCGCTCGAACACCGGTACGAGGACAATGTGATTCTAATTATTTTTCTTTCCTAAAAATATTTCTAAATAAAATATATGTGCAGAGATAATATGACTTCTCCAAAATAACTGAAATATTGGAGGAAAAATATTAAAATCACTTTTGGTATTTTTCTGGATTTATTTGCGGATTTAGTTGCATAGGAAAAATACGCATTTTCAAAATTGCATTTAGGTCCAGGAAAAATGTTCACTTTGTCCTAAATATTATTAGAGGACGGCGAAAATTTATTTCGGGAATTTTGGAATCCGTTTGGTATTTCTTTCGTTAGTTTTTCTGCGCCGGGACTCTTTTAGAAAAAAAAGAAAGGTGAACCGACTTAGGATTCGTATAGGAGTAGGACTGTGGGCTTTATAAGCCGCCCGATCCGGCCCGATCGCCCTAGTCCAGCGCTGCCCTTGCCCTAGCCGCCAGCCCCGCCGCCAGCCCTAGCTGCCGCCGCCGCCTGACGCCGCCGCCGCCTGCCGCACCGCCGCCGCCGCGCGCCGCCGCCGCCGCCCGCCGCCCCGCCGCCACCCGACGCCGTCACCGCCGCCTGCAGCCGCCGCCCCGCCGCCGCCCCGCGACGCCGCCGCCCTGCCCCGCCGCCGCCGCCGGAGTTCGTCGTCGAGGTATATCGTTTTTTTTAGAAAACGATCAGTTTAGTAATAAAACCGTAGATTCGTTTTTTATTAGATTAGATCGGTTCGGCTTTTTTCGGTTTAGTTATTTAGCGGACGTTCGTCCGTATGTTCGTTTTAACGAACGGTGTTCGTTAGTTAACCGCAGACAGCGAACGTTCGTTCGTTAGCCTGTTCGTCGTTTTTCTTTTTCGGGGTATTTATCCGCGGTTATTCCGATTGCGATTTCTGCCCTGATCTTATTTCGCGTTTTTCTTTTCGCTCGAGAGTCGGAATCAGGTGATTCAAAATCCCAGATCTTCGTCTCGATGCCCTCTTTACGTTTAATCAACTTGAACAAAGTTTTGGCTACTGTAAAATTTGACCTTAGGCCAACTAGTAAAACGAAGCTCGTTTCTTTCGCAGTTTGAGTTTCGTTGCTTCTTTCGAGTTGATTCTTTTTGCAAACCGGAGTTCTTCAGTTGAACTTTCTGGTTAGATCTCTTATTTGAGTTTTTACCCATGCATTAGTTAAGTACTTATTGTGTGCTTGTTTGAGTGCGATAGAGTACCCGGAGTGCGCCGCTTGCTACTTTGAGTCTCCAGGTTTTGCGGATCATCAGCAAGGCAAGTAACACTTTGATCATGCTTTCCAATTACCCAGTTTTCATTGCATTAGTCCAACCCTCACACATTGTATGAGTAGGATTAATTAATTTGTGGGATTGGGAAGTAGTTTGAGGTAGTACCTATTACCTGCATTACGTTCAAACCCTTGGGAGTTACTTCTACGTTTGCTGTTAGGACATGTTATGCTCGTAGACGTGGTTTGGGTTTGAGTGAAATCCATGACAGATGTGAGTTTATTAATTAATGTTTCAACTTAAGGTGGCAACATTAATACACATCTGGGTGGATTGAGGCATCTGGGTATTCCAGTGATTGCCTGTTTTTCTTTGGACCGCCACCCAGGCTCAAAGGGATCATGAGATTTTTCATACTAGAAACTTCCGTGTGCAGCCACATGCCAATATGGGCTCTGGCATAGTTGAGTAAGTTGTGGGAAACCTTTCCATGATGGGCTAGCAGATGTAGTGGGTTTTGTAGGTGTACCGGCCTATCTATCTGGTTAAGGGGACCTCTTCGGAAAGACTGTGTCTCGGTCATCCGTTTCTCAAACACCATGCATTGCGAGAAACCAAACGGTGGCGATCGAGTCTTGTGGGGAAAAGTGCACAAACCTCTGCAGAGTGTACAAACTGATCATGATTAGCCGTGTCCGCGGTTACGGACGTCTTGAGTATCTAGTACTTGGATTATCATGTGAATCTCATCATGTTACTTTGATTAATTTTGTTGGGTTAATGATTATTTTAATTGGGGTTGAGAGGATGTGTATCTTCTCAACGATGTTTCAACTACCATGATAGTTAATTCAAATCTATTCCTTTGAAGTAGGAAAAAATTGGCTTTACGCACAAACTTAACCATAGAGCTTTCCACCAGCCATATTGCATATAGTATAGCTTTACTTCCATTGCATTCTCTTGTGTTACCTTGCCAGCATATTCCATGTGCTGACCCATTTTAGGGCTGCAATGTTTCATGTTGCAGACTTATCAGACGACGAGTAAGATGCCCTTTTAGGTCGTGGTTCTATACTCAGTGATGCCGCTGGAGTTGATGGACTCACTTATCTTCCAAGCCTTCCGCTGTTATCGTGTTAGATGGCCTTCAACCATATTATTTGTAATAAGTTCATCGTTGGACTATCGATGTAATAAGTGTGTGATTGCTACACTGTTATAAATCCTTCAAGTATTGTGCATGTCAGCATTACTGATCCAGGGATGACACTGATGCACAGAGATCAGACTGTTTGAGGTCTGGTCGCTACAGCCACCGATGGCATTATCCCCACGAATGCCTCACAGTAAAAGGCAAAAATGGACAGAAGGAGGACGGAATTGGGATGGAGATGAAAGGCATGAAGCTTATAGTGGTCGAGGACGGAGAAAAGGAAATCAAAGAAAGGAGGAACGAGCCCCGCGATAATACTACTCGAAAAGAAAGGGTAGAAGGTACTCTTGGGATCCTCCGATGCGGCGGAGGCAGCTCGGACGAGGGTTTTACCCTTCTCATTGGTGCCCTCCACTGTCATCGGGAGCATGGCGGCGTGGTTCACCTTCGAGAAAGTCGGCGCTCGCAAAGCCGGCTCGTACCAAGCAGACGAAGCGGTGGCCTTCGACTTGCCGGAAGCCATCGGTGCGAATTTGGAAAGAAGGTATCGAGGATCTGGTACTTCGTGGAGAGGAGGAGCAAGAAAGGGGATCTGGAGCAAGGAAAGAGCTAGCAATGAAGGCACAACGGCACGCACTTGCCTTTTGTCAGCTATGCGGTTGCCGAGGCAGCGTCGGAGCGCAGATGCCCACGTCCCGTCAATCGCCACGCGTCAGTCAGAACCGCGGGCTTTGGGGCCTGCGACGCTCCGCACTTGGCCCTTGGCTTCGCCGCGAAGCCAAGCCCGAGCGCAACTTGGGCCCGGGGGCTACTGTCCGCGTTCTGGGAACGGGGATACCCAGACTTTCCTGCCTGCGACCCAAAGCATGGCTCGCAAGGCAGCCTAGTGTTGCCCATCATCTTCATCAACACTCAAGACCCTCGCGAGGGGCCAAGCCTCGCGAGGCGGACGACATAGGACATCCCCTGGGGCGGCCTCGCCAGGCCGTCTCATGAGGATCGGAGATATCAAGGCGAGGGGCACCTCGCGAGGTCCTCGTGACGTGAGCAGTGACGACCAAAGCCAGGCGGGCGCCAGCGAGCGCAGAGTGCCACTTTCCCCTTCGGTGCTAAAGGAGCAGGTGCAAGCGCGGAGTCCCGAGGCATCAGGCAAAGGTTTCCATATCGGTGCAACAAGACCAAGACCAGAATGATGGTAGAACGGAGGTCATCACAGAGGCCACGATGGCGTCACCACCAGAGCCTTTGGCAGGCGAAGACCACCTTTTGTCAGGATAGCTTGTACTAGCTATCTCCCTTCAAATTTGGCCATTGTGGGATCCCTTCACGCTCAATATTTGGGAAGAGGACACGAACCACTATAAATAGGACTAGCCACCACCATTGGGATCATCTCATCTTGAGCTGATCAGATAGAAGGCCACACACCACAAGCTCACCCGAGCCCAAGAACACCTCTCCCTAGGAGGCAGTTCATCCATGTACTAGTTTATCCTCTGCCTACAAGGCAATCCACCACACCACACTAGATTACGGTGTTACACCACAACAATGGCCCGAACCAGTATAAATCTTGTGTCTCTTGTTCATTGGATTTGACGAGCTAGGCTTAGGGCTGTTCAGTAGACGAGCTAGGGCGGAAGGAGAGATCTTCATGCGCACCCCAGAGTTCGAACCTTCAGGGTTTTGCCGGAACCCCACATCCGACAGTATGGACATATCATTTCTTATAAAGAAAATACTAAGCTATGGATTCTATTAAAACAACTTAAGTTGAGATTGGTAATCTTATTATATAAAAAATTAACCGAGTTGTGCATTTAAAAAAACAAAGGCTAGGCTGCGCCTATTTTAAGATCTTGTGTACAACTTTTGGCCCAGTTGCATTGCTGAGGTTCAAGGAACAAGGCCCGTGTAGTACAGTACAACTTAACATAGCTACTCAACCTACATTCAACGATGCTTGAAATGGCCCAAACAAGTCTGGTGTACAATTTTTGAAGTCGCAAAGCTCAAATTATAACTGAAGAAAAAATTAGAGTCTAGTGGAACCTAATTAAAAGCTGTCATGAGCAAAGAAATAATTCCCACTTGTTAGCGAGAGAGAAAGATATAAACTGGCCGATCAATGCTCGTGAATACATCTTTCAGCGATATGTATATATGATGCTCGATACAAACATATATAGTTGACACAGTCATATACAACATCATAACACATTGAGCTTGCATACAAAAATTTCATGCGGGCGGCACAATAGGGGTGAAGCATTGGATCACTACAGGTTGGGCTATGTCAAAACCAACAAACTCGTACATAATTGTTCATCCTCTTTATTAATGACATGTGTAGGATCGAAGAAGTATGTCTAGAGGGGGGGGGGTGATTAGACTACTTGACAATATAAAAAATCTGCCTTTTGATCATGCAAAGTTTTTGGCAGTTTCACAATTAAGATCAATTCAAGTATCACCCTACACATGCAATTCTAGAGTATAAGCAGCGGAAAGTAAATTGCACATGTAGTAAAGAGAGGTGGAGAAGACCAAACGCAGTTTGGAGACACGGAGATTTTTGTCGTGGTTCCGATAGGTGGTGCTATCGTACATCCACGTTGATGGAGACTTCAACCCACGAAGGGTAACGGCTGCGCGAGTCCACGGAGGGCTCCACCCACGAAGGGTCCACGAAGAAGCAACCTTGTCTATTCCATCATGGCCTACGCCCACGGAGGACTAGCCTTACTCGGGGTAGATCTTCACGAAGTAGGCGATCTCCTTGCCCTTACAAACTTCTTGGTTCAACTCCACATCTCAAAGACGGAGGCTCCCAAGCGACACCTAACCAATCTAGGAGGCACCACCCTCCAAAAGATAATAGATGTTGTTGATGATGATGAACTCCTTGCTCTTGTGCTTCAAATGATAATCTCCCCAACACTCA
Source organism: Secale cereale (assembly GCA_902687465.1). Taxonomy (NCBI): domain Eukaryota; kingdom Viridiplantae; phylum Streptophyta; class Magnoliopsida; order Poales; family Poaceae; genus Secale; species Secale cereale. The sequence goes on along the minus strand of LR738710.1, from coordinate 383,507,645 downwards.
ACTCTCCTCACTGATATGGCTGTGGTGGAAGAAAGGTTTGAGTGGAAAGCAACTTGGGAAGGCTAGAAATCAAGTTTCATATGGTAGGAATGGAATGACTTGATCTCAACACAAGGGTAGGTGGTTCTCTTCTCAGAAAGTGTATAGTAGGAGTGGTAGACTTTCTGATGGCTCTCCTCACGAATGAAGAGGGGGTGGAGGGGTATATATAGCCTCCACACAAAATCCAACTGTTACACACATAATTGAGCAATCTCGGTGAGACCGAAGTGAAAACTCGGTCAGACCGAAAGTTCAAATATAGTGAACGTTGGGGTTTTCGGTGGGACCGAAAATACCATCTCGGTGAGACCGAAAGTGTAAAAGATATGAACGTTGGAGTTTTCGGTGGGACCGAGAAAGAAAACTCGGTTGGACCGATTTGAGAAAGGGCAGGAACAAGCCAGTATCGGTGAGACCGGAAATGCAATATCGGTGAGACCGATTTGAGCCAAGATAGAAGCTTGCCAATCTCGGTAAGACCGATAATGCAAACTCGGTTATTCCGATATGATGTCAGATGGTTACAGAAGGTTGGCAGTCCACATTTCGGTGAGACCGATCTCAAACTCGGAATGACCGATTTTTCTAGGGTTTGGAATATGGCAGAAGTGGTTCATCTCGGTGGGACTGAGTTGGAAGAATCGGTTTGTCCGAGATTACTTATGAGTGTGTATAGTAGTGAAAGTTGCTGATAGTTGAAGGAGACATATCACTAAGCACTTGAGCAACCAGATCATCAACACAACCTCATCCCCTTTTAATAGTATTGGCTTTTCCTATGGACTCAATGTGATCTTTGATCACTAAACCAAAAAGGGAGTCTTGAGCTTTTGCCAATGCTTGCCTTAGCATTTGAGGGGTCCACTTCTTCAGTCTTCTTGCCATACCAATGTGATTGGATTTCCTGAAATATACTTGATAAAAGCATTAGTCCAACCACAAAGTATGTTGTCATTAATTACCAAAACCACCCAGGGAGCAAATGTGCTTTCAATCTCCCCCTTTTTGGTAATTGATGGCAACACACTAAAATCACACTAAACAATACATCAAAGCTTATTGAAAGAAAGACAGAATTATCATGAAAGCTTTGATAAGCATGTAGTACACAGGCTCCCCCTACAAGTGTGCAAGATTTTCATAGATTATGGTTTTGGACTACCACAAGCACACAAGAGAGATAAGCAAGATGTGCTACATGCAGCTTGGCTATATGCATCAGAGCAGATGAAAGGAAGTGAGTGATAATGCATATGTGCATGGTGATTTCTTGCAAACAAGTATTTACAAGCAAGTCACCATCATGCACATTCTGCAAGATGCATATACTTACCTTGAGGTTCCTTGGCATTGTACCTGAAGGGATAAACTTGAGAAAACAAGGTTAGATAACAGAAGAGTATTCCTTCAACCAACTGCAAGAACATCAAGAGTACCAAGCCAGGGAGAACATGTACAAAGAGTGTCTCATATTGAGCACAAGCTTGAATCAGCAAACATGTCTCCGAAACTAAAAGATTTTCAATGAACTTTGAGAGATTTTGCTTTCCATAAGATATCAATTGTGAAGATTCCTCTAAGTCTTCTCCCCCTAAACTAAAAGATTCCATAAGATATCAGAACAAGGGGTTTTGATGGAAAGAGCAAAAATCAAAAGAATGATGCCAATGCCAATTGAGAATGATGTCCAAATGTAAAACAGCTTTGATGTGATTCTCTCCCCCTTAAGATAAGATTAATTTTCTTCTCCCCCTAAGTCTTCTCTTCTCCCCCTACTCCCCCTATTCCCCCTAAGTCTTCTCCCCCTTTGACATCAAGTGCCGAAAAGGACAGCAAACTAGGTAGGGCAGGAAAGATGGAAAGAAAGAAAGAAGTGGGATCCTTAAGAATCACAACAGGGCAAATAAGAACATTCATAGAGAAACATTGAGAATTTAAATTTGAGTCTTCTCCTCCTTAAGATTTAAAATTTGAGTGGAGCTGCAGAAGTTGATGTCCTGGAAGATAAATCGGTGACACCGAATTTTATGGATCAGTGGGTCCGAATCCTTTTCGGTTAGACCGAAAATTTCAAATCGGTGACGCCGAGTTTATTCCAAGGAAATATAGAAATAATTCAGCTCACTTTGCGAGGAATGTTTCAAAAGATTTGCAATGAATTTGTAAAAGATTTTCAGGGAATTGATCAGAGCCAGAAGGATATTCACAAAGAAACATAAGAATAGAAAGAAAAAAGATTCCTAGATGAAGTAACATAAGAGAAAACAGAAAAACTCCAAAAGCATATGTACTTCATCTAGATAAAGGTCGGCGACAAAGTCACCTATGTTTGAGTATATTGACTCAGGAGTCAAATGAGGACATTTGATCATAGGTCATACTCATCGTTTAAGCTCAAAATGGGGTTGCCATTTTTCGATTAAGCATTTGATGTGATCACATCTTATGAAGCTGCTTGTACTCATGACTTTGAGCAAAGCTCCTCAAAGATGTGAAGAACATACCTTGGGTTTGTTGTTGCTTTACTCATGTAGGTAAGCTTGATGTAGGTGCTCATAGAATGTGAAGTTGGAGCGCCATTTCTACTTGTGTAGTTCATCTTCCTACATGGGTTAGGCAAGCAAGGAAATACTCAAGAATATCCAAGATGACAAGAGTGAAATACTAGATGTATAAGGTGTCAAAAAGGATATGTGGAATTTTGTTCCTTGAACTCAACATCCCAAAGCGCTAGATACTTGGTCAATGACAAGATTACTCATGATTTGAGTGTGTGGTAATCTTGTGGAATGTAGATCATCCAAGTACCTGCAAAGAGTTAGATGCAATACAAGGAGGCAAATGTGTCCAAGACATATGATCATCATCATAAGAGAAATATCAAGGATTAGTCAAGAGGCTCATGCCTTGCATGCATCAAATGGAGTTATCACTCCAAGTTTGAAGCATCAATGATGTTCAACTCACTCCTCAAACGACAAAACACTTTCTCATCAAGAGGTTTTGTAAAGATATCAGCAAGTTGTTTGTCAGTACGAACATGCTTAAGATTAATATCACCCTTGGCAATATGATCACGAATAAAATGGTGACGAACTTCAATATGCTTTGTTCGAGAATGTTGCACTGGATTGTGTCCAATTTTAATTGCACTCTCATTGTCACAAAGCAAGGGAACACGTCTCACATGTATCCCATAATCCTTAAGCGTTTGTGTCATCCATAGCAATTGAGCACAACACGAACCAGCAGCAATATATTCTGCTCCGGCAGTGGATAATGATACCGAATTTTGTTTCTTGGAGGACCAAGATACAAGGGATCGACCAAGGAATTGACACGTACCCGAAGTTGACTTTCTATCAACCTTGTCACCGGCATAGTCCGAGTTGGAATAGCCAACAAGATCGAAAGAGGCCCTCTTAGGATACCAAATGCCAAAGTTTGGTGTGTGTATCAGGTATCTCACTATCCTTTTAACAGCTTTAAGATGACATTCTTTAGGGGCTGCTTGATATCGCGCACACATGCATACACTCAACATTATGTCAGGACGAGAAGCACAAAGATATAGTAGAGAACCAATCATAGATCGGTAAACCCTTTGATCAACGGGTTCTCCATCTTTTGTCAAGTCATTATGTCCACTAGTAGGCATGGGGGTACTCATACCTTTGCTTTCTTGCATGTTGAACTTCTTGAAGAGATCCTTGGTGTACTTTGTTTGTGAGACAAAGGTACCCTCCTTAGATTGCTTGATTTGCAACCCAAGGAAGAATTTGAGTTCACTCATCATGGACATCTCATACTTCTCCGACATGAGCTGTCCAAACTTCTTGCTAAAATGGGGGTTAGTTGAACCAAAGATAATATCATCAACATATATTTGGCACACAAATAGTTCACCATTAACCCTTTTTGTGAACAGCGTTGAGTCTATCTTTCCAATCTCAAAGCCTTTTTCAAGAAGAAAGCTAGTTAAGCATTTGTACCAAGCTCTAGGAGCTTGTTTAAGACCATAAAGAGCTTTGTGCAACTTGTAAACATGATTAGGCTTTTTGGGATTCACAAAACCGGGAGGTTGTTTTACAAATACTTCCTCCTCAATTTCACCATTTAGGAAAGCACTTTTGATATCCATTTGATAGAGAGTAATATCATGATGATTGGCATAAGCAAGAAGAATGCGAATGGACTCAAGTCTAGCAACGGGGGCATAGGTCTCACCATAGTCCATACCTTCGACTTGTGTGTAACCTTGAGCTACGAGACGAGCCTTGTTGCGGATGACTTGTCCATCTTCATCTTGCTTGTTCCGAAACACCCATTTGGTTCCAATGATGTTTTGATTATCGTTGGGCTTCTGTACCAAAGTCCATACCTTGTTCCTCTCGAAGTTGTGTAGTTCTTCGTGCATAGCATTCACCCAATCCAGGTCTTTAAGTGCTTCTTCTACCTTCATAGATTCAATACTAGAGATAAATGAGTAATGCTCACAAAAGTTAGCTAAGCGAATTTTAGAGCGAGTAATTCTCCCGGAGTTGATGTCGTTCATCATTTGTTCCACGGGATGATTCTTCTTGACTCTTGCTCGGACTCGGGATAGCTTTTGTTGATGTTGTGGCTCAGCTTCCTCATCATCTTCATCTTCTTCATTGTTGTTGGTGTTGTCTTGAGGTGGTGGAGAAGGAGGTTGTGGTGGATCTTCTTGCTGCATTTCCTCATCTTGGTGAGTTCCACTTGTGGAGGCCTCCATGTTGCCTTGAGGTTCATCTCGACGTGAGGTAGGTGGCTCCACATATGTAGATGAGGTACTCTCCTTCACTTCCATGGGACGAATCTTTCCAATAGATAAATCTTGGATAGCTTCCGATGGGTCCTTGTCTCCTACATCAATAGGCATTTGCTCTACTCGCGAGCCATTAGATTCATCAAACTTCACATCTACCGTCTCTTCAACCTTTCGGGTGAAATTATTGTAGACACGGTAGGTGTGGGAGTTTGATCCATAACCAAGAAGAAAGCCTTCATGAGATTTAGGAGCAAATTTAGACCGACGATGCTTATCAAGGATATAGCATTTTGAACCAAAGACACGAAAGTATCCCACTTGGGGTTTGTTACCGGTGAGAAGCTCGTATGATGTCTTGCCGAGAAGCTTATGAAGATAAAGCCTGTTGATAGCATGACAAGCTGTCTCGACCGCTTCTCCCCAAAAGTGTTTCGGTGTCTTGTATTCATCAAGCATCGTTCTTGCCATCTCAATGAGCGTTCGGTTCTTCCTCTCAACAACTCCATTTTGTTGAGGAGTGTACGTAGCCGAGAACTCATGTAGAATCCCTTCCTCATCGAGATAAGAGTCTACATTGGCGTTCTTGAACTCCGTTCCATTGTCACTCCGAACTTTCTTGATCTTCACCTCAAATTGATTTTGGGCCTTTTTGGCAAAGGTCTTGAAGATCCTCTGAACCTGCGATTTATCATCAAGGAAAAATACCCACGTAAATCTGGAATAATCATCAACTATAACTAGACCAAAGGAGTTACCACCAAGGCTTTTGTAAGCATTGGGACCGAAGAGATCCATGTGAAGAAGCTCAAGCTGTCTCCTTGTGGTCATGATGTTTTTCACGGGATGACTTCCACCAACTTGTTTTCTTGCTTGACAAGCACTACAAAGTCTATCTTTGTCAAAGAAAACATCTTTAACACCAAGAATATGATCACCTTTGATCAGCTTGTCTAGATTACGCATACCAACATGTCCTAGCCTTCTATGCCATAACCAACCTTTAGAGGATTTAGCAATGAAACAAGCTCTAGGTTGGGCTTTCTTAGTGAAATCAACAATATATAGATCACCTCTACGGATACCGGTAAAAGCCATGTTTTGATTATCACGACGAAAGACTTGGCAATCTACTTTGGTGAATAGCACATTGAATCCAAAGTCAGCTAATCTAGACACGGAAAGTAAATTGTATCCAAGAGATTCTACAAGCATGACATTTTGAATAGAGCTATCATGAGATATGGCCACCTTACCAAGGCCAAGTACCTTACCCTTGGAGTTGTCTCCAAAAGTCACATACTTGCGTGGGCCATCGTTTTTTGCAAGCTCTCGAAACATGTCTTTATCTCCGGTCATGTGATCGGTGCATCCACTATCAAGAATCCACTCTTTTCCGCCGGACATGTAGTCTCTCAGATTTGCCATAAGATTGAGACTCTTCACGACCTTGTCTAGCTCGGTGTCCGAATCGAAGTAATCATCATCTTGCTCATGCTCATCATCATATTGACCCATAGATTGTTCATCATCAACACCTAGGTCAATTTGATAAGTACTTGCATTAGTTTGGTCAATGTGACAATAATCTTCGGAATGCAATGCAAGAGCATTTCTAATTATAATATTGATAAGACCGGGATCACCCTTCTTTTTCATAAGATCACGAAGCTCAAAAAAGCATTTATCAAAGTTGGGATCATTGGGGTGCAACTTATCAAATTCAATGGTCTTGTGTAGAATTTCATCAAGACTTCTCAACGAGTAGTCCGGATAAAGTTCTTCCAAGAATTTCCACATAGCATAGGCACACTCAAAGTTTGTAACAAGATTAAGCAAGTCATCAGGTAACCCTTTAATGATAAGATTTACAGTTCTAAGGTTACGAAGCAAATCAAGCTCTTCATCCATGGTAGGGTGCAAGGGATCAAAAGGAGGCACATAGGGGGTCTCAACATATTTGCACAAATTGTACATTTTAAAGATACTAAGCATTTCAGACCTCCAAGAGTTATAGAACCTTCCATTGAGAACAGGCACTCTATGGCTAACACTCCCGTCCGTAGACACGTCCATCTTCCTCCAATGGTGTGTAAACCAAAGCAATGGAGACCAAAGCTCTGATACCAATTGTAGGATCGAAGAAGTATGTCTAGAGGGGGGGGTGATTAGACTACTTGACAATATAAAAAATCTGCCTTTTGATCATGCAAAGTTTTTGGCAGTTTCACAATTAAGATCAATTCAAGTATCACCCTACACATGCAATTCTAGAGTATAAGCAGCGGAAAGTAAATTGCACATGTAGTAAAGAGAGGTGGAGAAGATCAAACGCAGTTTGGAGACACGGAGATTTTTGTCGTGGTTCCGATAGGTGGTGCTATCGTACATCCATGTTGATGGAGACTTCAACCCACGGAGGGTAACGGCTGCGCGAGTCCACGAAGGGCTCCACCCACGAAGGGTCCACGAAGAAGCAACCTTGTCTATTCCATCATGGCCTACGCCCACGGAGGACTAGCCTTACTCGGGGTAGATCTTCACAAAGTAGGCGATCTCCTTGCCCTTACAAACTTCTTGGTTCAACTCCACATCTCAAAGACGGAGGCTCCCAAGCGACACCTAACCAATCTAGGAGGCACCACCCTCCAAAAGGTAATAGATGTTGTTGATGATGATGAACTCCTTGCTCTTGTGCTCCAAATGATAATCTCCCCAACACTCAACTCTCCTCACTGATATGGCTGTGGTGGAAGAAAGGTTTGAGTGGAAAGCAACTTGGGAAGGCTAGAAATCAAGTTTCATATGGTAGGAATGGAATGACTTGATCTCAACACAAGGGTAGGTGGTTCTCTTCTCAGAAAGTGTATAGTAGGAGTGGTAGACTTTCTGATGGCTCTCCTCACGAATGAAGAGGGGGTGGAGGGGTATATATAGCCTCCACACAAAATCCAACCGTTACACACATAATTGAGCAATCTCGGTGAGACCGAAGTGAAAACTCGGTCAGACCGAAAGTTCAAATATAGTGAACGTTGGGGTTTTCGGTGGGACCGAAAATACCATCTCGGTGAGACCGAAAGTGTAAAAGATATGAACGTTGGAGTTTTTGGTGGGACCGAGAAAGAAAACTCGGTTGGACAAATTTGAGAAAGGGCAGGAACAAGCCAGTATCGGTGAGACCGGAAATGCAATATCGGTGAGACCGATTTGAGCCAAGACAGAAGCTTGCCAATCTCGGTAAGACCGATAATGCAAACTCGGTTATTCCGATATGATGTCAGATGGTTACAGAAGGTTGGCAGTCCACATTTCGGTGAGACCGATCTCAAACTCGGAATGACCGATTTTTCTAGGGTTTGGAATATGGCAGAAGTGGTTCATCTCGGTGGGACTGAGTTGGAAGAATCGGTTTGTCCGAGATTACTTATGAGTGTGTATAGTAGTGAAAGTTGCTGATAGTTGAAGGAGACATATCACTAAGCACTTGAGCAACCAGATCATCAACACAACCTCATCCCCTTTTAATAGTATTGGCTTTTCCTATGGACTCAATGTGATCTTTGATCACTAAACCAAAAATGGAGTCTTGAGCTTTTGCCAATGCTTGCCTTAGCATTTGAGGGGTCCACTTCTTCAGTCATCTTGCCATACCAATGTGATTGGATTTCCTGAAATATACTTGATGAAAGCATTAGTCCAACCACAAAGTATGTTGTCATTAATTACCAAAACCACCCAGGGAGCAAATGTGCTTTCAACATGGAAATATCTTGAATGTTGTGCAAAGAAAAAGAAAAGACACACAATAAGTTATGCTAGCACATTAAGTTGACGTACACCCCTTTCTAAAGAAATGTTCAGGTATAAAAATAGAACAAGTCACAATCAAATGGTTGGCACACCAGTGCTTCACGCCTATAGCTCGGATATAACTACTATCGAAGAAGATTCAGTTGTTACCTCAAATTAGAGCATATCTAGGTAGCCAGCCCGACCTCTTCTCCCAAAGAGGCAATGGCATCTACCGCGGGATGGAGTAGTTCCCGTGCCATCCATCGTTCCGAGAAACACAGGGAAAGTATGATGTTGACTCCTGTAACGAACGTCATCAATGGACCCTGACACTAACAGTGGCGGCAAGACTTTGATTGATTTATTGACCACTTCTTCGACATGCACGAGGAGTCGATACAGGTACGTACCAAACATGGTCCGCGACGGCCTTGGTGGTGATGAATAGTACAACCCCGATTCCTGCATCGGTATCTCAACACCAATCACCTCCGGTGTGGTGGACCACTTCTTCATCCATGCCATTGTTGGGAAACGTTGCATGGAAAACAAAAAAAATTCTACGCAGATGCAATGATCTATCCATGGAGATGCATAGCAACGAGCGAGAGAGTGTGTCTACGTACCCTCGTAGACCGTAAGCGGAAGCGTTTGACAATGCGGTTGACGTAGTCGAACTTCTTCGCGATCCAACCGATCAAGTACCGAACTTACGGACCTCCGCGTTCAACACATGTTCAGCTCGGTGACGTCCTCGCCTTATTGATCCAGCAAGATAAGCGAAGTAGTAGATGAGCTCCGGCAGCACGACGGCGTGGTGACGGTGATGCGTTCTCCGCACGGCTTCGCCTAAGCACTACGAAAATATGACCGAGGAAGTCAACGGTGGACGGGGGCGCCGCTCACGGCTAAGACAATGTTGTGTCCTTGTGTGGCGCCCCCTCCCCATGTATATATAGGTGGGAGGGGAGAGGGAGGCAGCCAGGGCGCGCCCCTAGGGGCTGGCCGCCGGCCCTAGGCCTCCTTCCCTCATGCGCCCCTTTTCCTTCTATGAACAAGGGGGAAATGAAAGAGGGGGAGAGGGAAGGCAGGGGGAGTCCTACTCCACACTTTCCTTTCCCTCCCCTCTTTGCTATCCCTACCCATAGGGTTGGCCTCCCACTTGTGGGCTGGTGTGTTCCCTCTCTTGGCCCGTAAGACCCATAGCTTTGTCGGGGATGCCCGAAACTCCTTCCGGTGACACGATAAGTACCTTGTACCTTCCGAAACACTTCCGGTGTCCTAATACCATCGTTCTGTATATAAATCTTTACCTCTCGATAATTTCGAGACTCCTCGTCATGTCCGTCATCTCATCCGGGACTCCGAACAACATTCGGTCACCAAATCACATAACTCATATAATACTATATCGTCATCGACCGTTAAGCTTGCGGACCTCGATAACTATGTAGACATGACCGAGACACCTCTCCGGTCAATAACCAATAGCGGAACCTGGATGCCCATATTGGCTCCTACATATTCTACGAAGATCTTTATCGAACGAACCATTATGACAACGTACACAATTCCCTTTGTTTGTCGGTGTGTTACTTTCCTGAGATTCGATCGTCTGTATCTCTATACCTAGTTCAATCTCATTACCGGGAAGTCTCTTTACTCGTTCCGTAATACATCATCTCGTAACTAACTCATTAGTCATTTGCTTGCAAGGCTTCTTATGATGTGTATTACCGAGAGGGCCTAGAGATACCTCTCCGATCCTCGGAGTGACAAATCCCAATCTCGATCCATGCCAACTCAACAAACACCTTCGGAGATACCTATAGAGCATCCTTATGATCACCCAGTTACATTGTGACGTTTGATAGCACATAAGATATTCCTCCTGTATCCGGGAGTTGCATGATCTCATTGTCTAAGGAACATGTATTTGACATACAAGAAAGCAGTAGCAATAAACTGTACGATCAAATGCTAAGCTAATGGATGGGTCTTGTCCATCACATCATTCTCCTAATGATTTGATCCTGTTATCAAATGAAAACTCATGTCCATGGTTAGGAAACCTTAACCATCTTTGATCAATGAGCTAGTCTAGTAGAGGCTCACTAGGGACACAATATTTGTTTATGTATTCACATATGTATTTAAGTTTTCGGTCAATACAATTCTATCATGTATAATAAACCTTTATCATGAATAAGGAAATATAAAAGAATAATAACTATATTATTGCCTCTAGGGCATATTTCCATCAGTCTCCCACTTGCACTAGAGTCAGTAATCTAGATTACATTGTAATGAATCTAACACACATGGAGTCTTTGTGTTGATCATGTTTTGCTCATGGAAGAGGCTTATTCAACGGGTGTGCCACATTCAGATCCATATGTACTTTGAAAATTTCTGTGTTTCCATCCTTGAGCTTTTCACGAATGGAGTTGAAGCGTCTCTTGATGTGTTTTTTTATCTTGTGAAACCTGGATTACTTCGCCAAGGCAATTTCTCCACTATTGTCACAACAGATTGTCATTGGACCCCGATGCACTAGGTATTACACCTAGATCGGATATGAACTCCTTCATCCAGACTCCTTCATGTGATGCTTCTGAAGCAGCTATGTACTCTGCTTCACACGTAGATCCCGCCACGACGCTCTGCTTGGAATTGCACCAACTGACAGGTCCACCATTCAATATAAATATGTATCCGGTCTATGACTTAGAGTCATCCGGATCTATGTCGAAGCTAGCATCGACGTAACCCTTTATGATGAGCTCTTCGTCACCTCCATAAACAGGAAACATATCCTTCATCCTTTTCAGGTACTTCAGGATGTTCTTGACCACTATCCAGTGATCCACTCCTGGATTGCTTTGGTACCTTCCTGCCAAACTTATGGCAAGGCACACATCAGGTCTAGTACACAACATAGCATACATGATAGAACCAATGGCTGAGGCATAGGGAATGACTTTCGTTTTCTCTCTATCTTCGGCAGTGGTCGGGCATTGAGTCTGACTCAATTTCACACCTTCTAATACAGGCAAGAACCCTTTTTTTGACTGATGCAATCTGAACTTCTTCAAAACTTTGTCAAGGTATGTGCTTTGTGAAACTCCTATTAAGCTTCTTGATCTGTCTCTCTAGATCTCGATGCCCAATATAAGCAGCTTCACCGAGGTCTTTCATTGAAAAATTCTTATTCAAGTATCCTTTTATGCTATCCAAATATTCTATATTATTTCCAATCAACAATATGTCATCGACATATAATATTGGAAATGTTACAGAGCTCCCACTGACTTTTTTGTAAATACAGGCTTCACCGTAAGTCTGTATAAAACCATATGCTTTGATCACCTCACAAAGCGTATATTCTAACTCTGAGATGCTTGCACCAGTCCATAGATGGATCGCTGGAGCTTGCACACTTTGTTAGCACTTTTAGGATAGACAAAATCTTCTGGTTGCATCATATACAACTCTTCTTTCAGAAATCCATTAAGGAATGCAGTTTTGATATCCATTTGCTAGATTTCATAATCATAAAATGCGGCAATGGCTAAGATGATTCGGACAGACTTAAGCATCGCTACGAGTGAGAAGGTATCATCATAGTCAACTCATTGAACTTGTAGAAAACCTTTTGTGACAAGTCGAGCTTTTTAGACAGTAACATTACCATCAGCGTCAGTCTTCTTCTTGAAGATACATTTATTCTCTATGGCTTGCCGATCATTGAGCAAGTCCACCAAAGTCCACACTTCGTTCTCATACATGGATCCTATATCAGATTTCATGGCCTCAAGCCATTTTTCGGAATCTGGGCTTATCATAGCTTCTTCATAGTTCGAAGGTTCGCTGGTGTCTAATAACATGACTTCCAAGACATGGTTACCGTACCAGTCTGGTGTGGTACGTGTTCTGGTCGACCTTCAAGGTTCAGTAGTAACTTGATCCAAAGTTACATGATCATCATCATTAGCTTCTTCTCTAGTTGGTGTAGGCATCACGGGAACGGTTTTCTCCGATGAGCTACTTTCCAATTAGAGAGAAGGTACAGTTACCTCATTAAGTTCTACTTTCCTCCCACTCACTTCTCTCGAGATAAACTCCATCTCTAGAAAGGATCCATTCTTAGCATCAAAGATCTTGCCTTCGGATCTGTGGTAGAAGGTGTACCCAATAGTTTCTATTGGGTATCCTATGAAGACGCACTTCTCCGATTTGGGTTCGAGCTTATCAGGCTGAAGCCTTTTGATATAAGTATCGCAACCCAAACTTTAAGAAATGACAGCTTTGATTTCTTGCCAAACCACAGTTCATCCAATGTTGTCTCAACGGATTTAGATGGTGCTCTATTTAACGTGAATGCAACTGTCTCTAATGCATAACGCCAAAACGACAAAGGAAAATCGGTAAGAGACATCATAGAACGCACCATATCCAATAGAGTACGATTACGACATTCGGACACACCATTACACTATGGTGTTCCAAATGGCGAGAGTTGCGAAACTATTCCACATTTTTTAAATGAAGGCCAAACTCGTAACTCAAATATTCGCCTCTGCGATCAGATCGTAGAAACTTTATTTTCTTGTTACGACGATTCTCTACTTCACTCTAAAATTCATTGAACTTTTCAATTGTTTCAGACTTGTGTTTCATCAAGTAGATATACTCATACCTACTCAAATCATCTGCGAATGTGAGAAAATAATGATACCTGCCGCGTGCTTCAAGACTCATCGGACCACATACATCGGTATGTATTATTTCCAATAAGTCATTAGCTCGCTCCGTTTTTCCAGAGAACGGAGTTCTAGTCATCTTGCCCATGAGGCATGGTTCGCAAGTATCAAATGATTCACAATCAAGTGATTCCAAAATTCCATCAGCATGGAATTTCTTCATGCGCTTTACACCAATATGACTTAAACAGCAGTGCCACAAGTATGTTGCACTATAATTATCAACTTTGCATCTTTTGGCATCAATATTATGAATATGTGTATTACCACGATGGAGATTCAATAAGAATAGACCATTCCTCGAGGGTGCATGACCATAAAAGATATTAATCGTATACATAGGATAACCATTATTCTCTGACTTAAATGAATAACCGTCTCGCATCAAACAAGATCCAGATATAATGTTCGTGCTCAACGTAGGCACTAAATAACAATTATATTGGTCTAAAACTAATCTCGAAGGTAGATGTAGAGGTAGCATGCCGACGGCGATCACATCGACCTTGGAACCCTTCCCGACGCGCATCGTCACCTCGTCCTTACACAATCTTCGTTTAATACGTAGCTCCTGTTTCGAGTTACAAATATGAGCAACGGAACCAGTCACAAATACCCAGGCGCTGCTACCAGCACTAGTAAGGAACACATCAATAACATGTATATCAAATATACCTTTGTTGACTGTGCCATCCTTCTTATCCGCCAAATACTTGGGGGAGTTCTGCTTCTAGTGACCACTCCCTTTGTGTAGTAGAAGCAGCCAGTTTCAGTCTTAGGTCCAACTTTGGGTTTCTTCATGGGAGCAACAACTTGTTAGCCATTCTTCTTGAAGATCCCTTTCTTTCCTTGGCCCTCTTTCTTGAAACTAGTGGTCTTGTTAACCATCAACACTTGATGCTCCTTCTTGATTTCTACCTCCACCGATTTCAGCATCGCGAAGAGCCCGGGAATTAATTTCTCCATCCCTTTCATATTATTGTCCATCACGAAGCCCTTGTAGTTTGGTGGAAGTGATTGAAGAACTCTGTCAACAACATTCTCAGGTGGAAGATCAATTCCCAGTTGAGTCAAGTGGTTATGATACCCACACATTTTGAGCATGTGTTCACTGACAGAACTATTCTCCTCCATCTTGCAGCTATAGAATTTGTTGGAGACTTCATATCACTCAACCCAGGCATTAGCTTACCAATTTCAGCTCCTGGAACATCTCATATGCTACATGACGTTCAAAATGTCTTGGAAGTCCCGGTTCTAAGCCGTAAAGCATGGCACACTGAACTATCGAGTAGTCCTCAAATCGAGCTTGCCTGGCGTTCATAGCATCAGCTTCAGCTCCTGCAGCAGGTGCGTCACCTAGTGGTGCATCAAGGACATAATTCTTCTGTGCAACAATGTGGATTTTCCTCAAGTTACGGACCCAGTCCGTGTAGTTGCTACCATCATCTTTCAACTTAGCTTCCTCTATGCACGGGCCATTGATCTACAACATAGATATGCAAATACTATCAGGACTAAGTTCATGATAAATTAAGTTCAATTAATCAAATTACTAATGAACTCCCACTTAAATTAACATCCCTTAGGTTATCTAAGTGATACATGATCCAAATCAACTAACCCATGTCCGATCATCACGTGAGATGGGGCAATCATCAATGGTGAACATCTCTATGTTGATCATATCTACTATATGACTGATGTTTGACCTTTCGGTCTCTAGTGTTCCGAGGCCATGTCTATACATGCTAGGCTTGACAAGTTTAACCCAATTATTCCGCATGTGTAAAACTGTTTTACACCCGTTGTATGTGAACATAGAGTCTATCACACCCGATCATCACGTGGTGTCTCGAAACGATGAAATGTAGCAACAGTGCATACTCGGGGAGAACACTTTTTATCTTGAAATTTAGTGAAGGGATCATCTTATGATGCTACCGCCGTTCTAAGCAAAATAAGATGTATAAAGGATAAACATCACATGCAATCAAAATATGTGACATGATATGGCAATCATCATCTTGTGCTTTTGATCTCCATCTCTAAAGCATCGTCATGATCTCCATTATCACCGGCTCGACACCTTGATCACCATTGTTGCGTCGTGGTTGTTGAGGGAGTCCTGGATTATGGGGTCCCCAGCGTCCGGGCTATGTGACGTGGGCCGGACTGATGGACCGTGAAGATACAAGACATAAGACTTTCTCCCGTGTCCGGATGGAACTCTCCTTGACATAGAAGGCAAGCTAGGCGTGCGGATATGAAGATTCCTTCCTCTGTAAACCGACTTTGTACAACCCTAGCCCCCTCCGGTGTTTATATAAACTGGAGGGTTTAGTCCGTAGAGCAATCATAACCATACAGGCTAGACATCTATGGTTTAGTCATTACAATCTTGAGGTAGATCAACTCTTGTAACCCCTATATTCATCAAAGTCAATCAAGTAGGAAGTAGGGTATTACATCCATCAAGAGGGCTCGAACCTGGGTAAACATTGTGTCCCCTGCCTCCTGTTACCTTCAATCCTTAGACGTACAGTTCGGGACCCCCTACTTGAGATCTACCGATTTTGACACCAACATTGGTGCTTTCATTGAGAGTTCCACTATGTTGTCGTCGAAAGGCTCGATGGCTTACCTTGTCATCAATGACAGTATCACCTCTGGAGGAGCCTTAGTTTAAGGCCAAACCCTCCGGCTTGGCGGCTTCACCATGGGTGCCCGTTCGGCCATTAAGCCGAAAGTGAACCCCCGAGTCGCCGAAAAACCTCTTCGTATCAACCCTGAATACTTTGATAAGATGGACCCGGCAGATCTATCATCTTTGAATGAGTTGCTAGATCGCATCGCCGCCCTGGGAGTTTGAACTGACTATGATAGGATCAGGCTTAAACCTGACCAGAGAGAGATTAAAACTCCGCCGATCACCCATCAGGTAGCGGTTGTAGAGGAACAAGCTGACAACAACTCTTCTCCTATGTTCAGAACAAATTACGTTTGAATTTCCGAACTCAGAGAACCAGATACCTGTCCTCGTGTGGACAGTCCCTATCCTCTGAACAAAAAATCAGGTGTCAAGCCGGAAAACCTACCGGAGACTCCGGAACCTGGGTTGGTAACCTCGGAAATCCATCAAACTCTGGACTACACAGGTGGGCAGGGTGCGAATTTAATCCCGCCCACCCACCACAACCAATATTCTCCAAGAAATTCCGGCCCTCCGGACATATGCGACCTAATGCATGTACGACAACAGCTTCATGAGACAGTCCATCGCTTTTGGGCCAGATTCCTCCTTATCAAAAACAAGATAAAAGACTGATGCGACGATGATGCAATTTCAGTATTTCGCAACAACTATACAAATGAGGGAATCCCTAACGCCCTCAATCGCCGTCGCATACTACACTTCGCAGATTTAGCACACATGGTACAAAAGTACTACGCAATGGAAATGCTTGGAAAAGCTAGACGACTTGCTGGGAACCACATGCCTTTAAGCCATCTCCCGGGCGGGCAAAAGGATGCACCTTCGTGGGGCACCCGATCATTATCCCGTTGACAAGAAAACAAAGCCTTTACGGGACATAGAGATGTCTTCAAAGAATGGCTCGATAGGCCCTATCAAATACACTCAACACCGGATACTGAACCAATGCATAGCCTACGGGCATGTTGAATACTCTAGCGGGTGTTCAAGAGCGGCAAGGGTTGATACGTCTCCAACGTATCTATAATTTTTGATTGTTCCATGCTATTATATTATCTGTTTTGGATGTTAAATGGGCATTAATATGCACTTTTATATTATTTTTGGGACTAACCTACTAACCAAAGGCCCAGTGCAAATTGCTGTTTTCGCCTATTTCAGTGTATCGCAGAAAAGGAATATCAAACGGAGTCCAAACGGAATGAAACCTTCGCGAGGATCATTTTTGGAACAAACGCAATCCAAGAGACTTGGAGTACAAGTCTGGAAAGCCACAAGGTGGCCATGAGGCAGGAGGGCGCACCTAGGGGGGGGGGGGGGGGTAGGCGCGCCCCCACCCTCGTGGGCCCCTCGTAGCTCCACCGATGTACCTCTTCCTCCTATATATACTCATATACCCTAAAAACATCTGAGAGCACCACGAAACACTATTTCCACCACCGCAACCTTCTATACCCGTGAGATCCCATCTTGGGGCCTTTCCCGTGACATATATTGTGATATTCGAGTCATGCTAGTAGAGTAGTTGTGAATTTTATAAATACTTGTGTTGAGGTTTGCAAGTCCCGTAGCATGCACGTATGGTAACCGTTGTGTGACAAATTTGAAGCATGATGTATTTCTTTGATTGTCATCCTTTGTGTGGAGGTCGGGATCGCGCGATGATTAACTCCTACCAATCCTTCCCCTAGGAGCATGCGTGTAGTACTTTGTTTTGATGACTTGTAGATTTTTCCAATAAGTATGTGAGTTCTTTATGACTAATGTTGAGTCCCTGGATTATATGCACTCTCACCCTTCCACCATTGCTAGCCTCTCTTGTACCGCACAACTTTCGCCGGTACCATACACCCACCATATATCTTCCTCAAAACAGCCACCATACCTACCTATTATGGTATTTCGATAGCCATTCCGAGATATATTTCCATGCAACTTTCCACTGTTCCGTTCATTCTGACACGTTTCATCATTGTCATATTTCCTTGCATGATCATGTAGTTGACATCGTCTTGTGGCAAGGCCACCATGCATAATTTTTCATACATGTCACTCTTGATTCATTGTCATCCCGGTACACCACGGGAGGCATCCATATAGAGTCATATTTTGGTCTAGTATTGAGATTGTAACCTTCGAGTTCTAAATAAATAGAAGTGTGATGATCATCATTAGAGCATTGTCCCGAAAAGAATAGGCCAAAAAGAAAGAAAGGCCAAATGAAAAAAAGGGAAAGGCCAAAAAAAGGAAGGCCCAAAAAAGAGAGAGAAAAAGGGACAATGCTACTATCTTTTTTCCACACTTGTGCTTCAAAGTAGCACCATGATCTTCATGATAGAGAGTCCCTTGTTTTTTCACTTTCATATACTAGTGGGAATTTTCATTATATAACTTGGCTTGTAAATTCCAACGATGGGTTTCCTCAAATGCCCTAGGTCTTCGTGAGCAATCAAGTTGGATGCACACCCACTTAGTTTCTTTTGTTGAGCTTTCATACATTTATAGCTCTGGTGCATCCGTTGCATGGCAATCCCTACTCACTCACATTGATATCTATTGATGGGCATATCCATAGCCCATTGATACGCCTAGTTGATGTGAGACCATCTTCCTCTTTTTGTCTTCTCCACAACCACCACTCTATTCCACCCATAGTGCTATATCCATGGCTTACGCTCATGTATTGCGTGAAAGTTGAAAACGTTTAAAAAATTTAAAGTATGAAACAATTGCTTTGCTAAAACCGGGGTTGTGCATGATTTGAGTATTTTGTGTGACGAAGATGGAGCATAGCCAAACTATACAATTTTGTAGGGATGAACTTTCTTTGGCCATGTTATTTTGAGAAGACATATTTGCTTTGTTAGTATGCTTGAAGTATTATTATTCTTATGTCAATATTAAACTTTTGTCTTGAATCTTTTGGATCTGAACATTCATCCCACAATAAATAGAATTACATTGAGAATTATGTTAGGTAGCATTTCACATCAAAAATTCTGTTTTTATCATTTACCTACTCGAGGACGAGCATGAATTAAGCATGGGGATGCATGATACATCTCCAATGTATCTATAATTTCTTATTGTTCCATGCTATTATATAATCTGTTTTGGATGTTTAATGGGCTTTAATATGCACTTTTATATTATTTTTGGGACTAACCTACTAACCAAAGGCCCATTGCAAATTGTTGTTTTTTTGCCTATTTCAGTGTTTCGCAGAAAAGGAATATCAAACGTAGTCCAAATGGAATGAAACCTTCGCGAGGATCGTTTTTGTAACAAACGCAATCCAGGAGACTTGGAGTACAAGTCTTGAAAGCCACGAGGCGGCCACGAGGCAGGAGGGCGCGCCCAGGGGGGTAGGCGTGCCCCCACCCTCGTGGTCCCCTCATAGATCCACCAACGTACCTCTTCCTCCTATATATACTCATATACCCTGAAAACATCTGAGAGCACCACGAAACCCTATTTCCACCGCCGCAACTGTGGGGACCCCGACTCATAAGTCGTGATCACCGAATGCACGTGTACAGTGATCCCAGAGATCAATGCTCACTGAACACACAGAAGCTGAATAACAAGAGTCTTACATCCTTACATACCGTGTTACACAAATAGGACCATAATGGTCAAGTCTTGAGTATATCGTCGCAGCGGAAAATCTTCAATGTCAACATGGACCCATGCCATCTGCCTTAACCCTACAGGCATTCTGACTGGGAAGCGTCCTAGCTCGCATGCTCGTTACCAAGAAATCTTCATCATAACCTGTTCTCTCATGCCTGGCCAATAAAATAACCAGTGGCAAGCCAATGAGTACTTTGAATGTACTCGCAAGCAACCCAAGTGTGATAACGGAATAATTTATGCAAGGCTCTACTGCTAAATTGGTAGTTTTGCGGAAAGCTAGTTTTTCATATGCAGGTATGATCAACATATAACATGGATATGCATGTGTCTGTAACAAGTATCAGGAAGTCACAGACATCAATATCGAGAAAGAGTTGTAACCAACTCATGTTCAAGCTCATTGAGACTTTCTCACAATCACATCAACAATATCTCTGAACCATGTTGTTTCCTCACACACGCACACCAGGTTTCGCAAACATTGGACGTAGCCCAAGAGCGGTTACCCAACTGTCCATGACCGTGGACACGGCTATTTGAATAGTTTTACACTCTGCAGAGGTTGCACACTTTACCCACTAGATCCGGGTAACTTCCATGTCATCCACGACCCGCGGTACCTCAAGTACCCGAGGTAAGCACCCGATCACTATCTTTCCCTAGACGACACTAACATAGAGTCCACTCGATTGGTAGCAGCCCCGTGCCAAACATTTCACATCTCAAGGTTGTGGAGACTCGCTCCGTATTCATCACATATCACAAGCACGGGGTACCAACGGTGTGTCCGGTGCCCTGTAAAGACAGTCACGGCCGCCTACCCAAGCGCGACCCCATCCCAAGAGTGACCTCATGTCACTCCCGTCACTAGTAATGCGGGCACCATGCTAGTATCGACCTAGGTAATCAATAATGCCCTTTCCCATATAAGGGTAGAGTGGTTGCGCATGTAAGGTTGGAATAACGGTCGCAACTTAAACCAATCCGTTTTTCAAAACAACACACACACTTTCCTCGGTACACCACTTCGTCATCAAGTGGTTACCCATCTCACCATCTCCCTCGGGCATAAATGGCACCCGACGGGGTTTTCGAAAAGTCTTTTGAAAGTATCCTGCCTCCGTCACCATGCATATACCCGTCCCATTTGCGTAGCCACTATTAAAGCAACCTAACTACTCCCACCCACATAACCCTCATAGGAAGCTAGGGTCATGTTTGATGCAAGTTTCAACAGTAAAGTAACAAAGGTAGCAACCAAAGTGGTTTCCACCTCAACATGATTCCGATGCATTGAATAATAAGGTGTTATGAGACATGCATAAAAAGGTTTCTCGAACATGGTCAAAGGGCTGCTTGCCTTATTCTTCAGAGTCTTCAAATCTTCTGGTCCATCTCCGAATACTCCGTTTATTACGTTAACTAACGATGGAAACAATCATAATAAGCAACACAATCAAAGCAAAAATAAAAGTGCTCTCAAAATAGGAGTTGGACTTTTCTGGGATACCTCTGGTCATATGAAAAATAACCAAGGTGGTTTCATAGGTGTTGGATCAATAGGTAGTTTGGAACATTTCAATATGATGGAACCAAAGGGTTTATGGATTTGGAAGAAGTATACAGAAATAATTCCTTGAATGATGAGCCAAGGCACCCATCAACAAGTCATGATTTTTGAAAAATCTAGGAGTTGGTTTCAATGGATTTGGAATTCAAATGAATTTCCTAGGATTTTCCAAAGCTGATAAATATAAAGAAATGGCTCAATATTTAGTGGGGTACAGAAACTATTATTAAAAATGTTCCAAAACTAGGTTTGGACATGACAAGCATCTAGGAATTTGAATCACTGCATTTTGATCAAAAATGAGCTCTCTGTGATTTTCTAAAGTTCATCACAGAAAATGGAATATGGGCATTTGATAAATATTTGTGAAAGAAATGTATCTGGAATAATGTGCATGTAGCACCAACAGATAGAGCATGATTTATGGAGTCATAGGAAATTTGAATCATGAAGTTTGGAGTTCATTTGAATATTTGGGAGATATTTGAAGTTGACTGGATAGAGAAAAGGAAAAGGAAAAAGGGGCTTTACCCTTGCGCGCAGGGCGAAGAATAGCTGCACCGTGACTGGGCCGGCCCATCAGCTCGGCCGCGTGCACAGGAGCCTGGCCACGTCGAAGACGCCCGCCAGGAAGGGCGCCACCGCGCGGGGGAGGCGGCCGAGGCCAGACCCGCCTCCACTTAAACGGAGGGCCCAGACTCCAGGTCGCTGACGCGCGGGCCCCCGTGGCAGGTTCATCCCCTTCCTCCCGCGCAACGCGGCGGGGAGGAACAGAGGCGATGCCCGCCGGCGGCTTGCCGGCGCTGCAGGGCATCTCCGGCGACGCTGGGCACGCCGCATCCATTCGTGTGCTTAACGCACGCCGGGTAGGGCTGGAGCGACGACGGCTCGGAAGACCGCGGAGGCGACCGTTGGTGAAGTTCAGCACAGCGGGGAAGAGGCGGTGGAAGGAAGAGCTGGAGCTTGGGGGGAGCCTGGGGCGATGCTGGTGCAGCGCTGGAGCGGCTAGGTGGAGGAGGAAGGGCCTGAGGTGCCCGTACTTAGGCGGCAGCCGGCGGCTCTGCTCCGGCCAGGGAGACGGCTGGAGGGCACGGGAGGAAGAGTGGGACGTCCTGGGAGGCATACGGGAGAGAGATAGAGCGAAAGGAGGTGCAAGGGGGGCTCGGGGTGCCCTTTAAGTAGGCTAGCCCGAGGTTCACCGCGGGGCTGTGCGCCGGCGAGGTAGTGGCCGTTGCTGAAGGCCAACCGGGCTCCCCTGAGCATGTCTAGGGCGCTCGTGGACGAGGTCCAGTCCAAGGGAAAAGCAGAGGATGAGCGGGGAGGCGCTAGGGTCTTCGCGCGTGTGAGTTTGCTCACTGGTGCTCAGGGTCGGCCGGTGCGCGTGCAAGCAGGGGTGAGGGAGGAGGAGAGAGGAGGGGGCCGACCGCCCGGCGTGTTGCGGACGTCGAGGCCTCCTTGGGGGACACGAGGGGGAAGCCCAAGGCTGTCGGAAGCAGCCGATTGGGGGCGGCTACAGTGCGGGAGCGCACTGTAGCGCGCTCCAGAGCATGCGTTTGGCTGACATGGTCGTGACCTCGCCGCTCTGGTCGTGTCCAACAAGCCAAAGGTTGTCTAGAAGGTCAGAAGTGGAGTAAAGAAATGGCCTGTGGCCTTGGATGCTCTTGGAGGCCACTGGTATAAGGAGAGAGGTGAAGGAAAGGGAGTTTACTGCTGTCCAGGAGAGTGAATTGGGGTTTTACCCCCTCAATCATGGAGCTGGGGTGCTGGGGAAGTTACTGGGGGTAGCCAGTAACTGAATGAACATATGGTAAAAAGTTGAGGCCATGGAGAAAAGTAAAAGTGGTCAAGATGAAGGTTTTAGTAAAAAGCCAGAAGGTGTTTGATCAGTGTTTGGTCAAGCAAATGACATCCACTTGACATGGGACTTAACAGGATCAAATGTCATATATAATTAGGCCCCTACACCAAATTTGAGCTCATTTGGGCAAAGTGGCCAATGTAACTTTGGTGAATCCTAGAAATGAACAGAAATGGTTTCACCATGTAGGAGTTAAGCAAATCATCTCCCCTTGATGCACCACTTGGTGTAGCATCATCATTTGGGGTTATGATCATGCCCACAAAGTTTGAGGCTCCAGATAAAAATTTGACAATGTAAAGTTGTTCAAATTTGAATTTGAACAGAAGTGGTTTTGGGGTGATCTGATCAAGTTGCTCTATTCCAAATCTTGTGCCATTTGGTCTAGATGCCTTATTAGGCCATTCTAGCATGTGCACCAAATTTGAGAGCATTTGGACAAGTTTGGCAATGTAGAGTTGCTCAAACATCAAATATGGACAGAATGGTTTTGAGGGGATTAGAGGATGTTTCCTTGATCTTCAAGGCATGAGGCTTTGCAAGATCATCAAATATGTCATATATGACATGATAGAATTTCCCTGGAATTTTTGGAGAATATTTCCTTTGTAAATATTTCAAAAGCTTGAAATATCCAGAAAGGGTTTTGGAAGGATTTGTCCAATATTTTGAACATGACCATGTGTTGAAACTCTCATATATGGACAATATATGTCCTATGAGTCTCCCTGAATTTTGGCAAATATTTTTGAAATGATTAAATAATTTTTCCCTATTAAAGACCATTTCTGGCCTTAAGAAAAAGCTTTTAAATAAAATATAAAAATAACTTTTAAAATTATACTTTTGTGATTTCTCGGAGTCCTATACCTAATAGGATTCAAATATTCTTTTTGAAAGATTTTTCACACCCTAAATAAGGTACTTGCAGTGCAAACCTCAATTCAGGGGTTTTTGGAAAACTAATTTTAGAAAACACCATTTGGCCAAAATATTTTTATAAGAAAATTCTATACTGGTCTATACACATGGCATGATCATTGGGAAAAGTTTTTGGGTCAAGGAGATGAAGTATAAGAGTTGGAGGATTTATTTGATTTTTAGAGCACTAGCAAACAGCAGACAAAAGTCAAATCAAGCAAAGTCAAAAACACTCAAAAGTTTTTGCAAATCCACATTTTTAACATGAAAATAAGCTTAAGCAATGTGATATGAAAATCAGGGTGTGACAGACCTACCCCTCTTACAAGAATCTCGTCCCCGAGATTCCCAGACTAGGCGTGGAAAGAAAGGCGGAGTCTTGGATACGGGGTAGTCTTCACTTCTTCTTGTTGGTTCAGCTTCCGAGCGGTGCTCCTTGGAATCCTGAAGTGCTTGATGGTATGGCTTCTTGCTTGATGCCTTCCTTGATGGAGGTTGCTGAGGGGTCTCTTGCATAGGTTAGGTTGGGTTAGCTGTCAAAGGCTCGGTGATCGATGTCCTTGCGGCATCGGGCAAGCTAGGAGGCAAGAAGTACTTCCAGAGTGGGGGCTCGTGGAAGATTTGGTGCACGGAGGGTATCTCAGGTGGTAGATCTAGCTGCGGAGCCGTCTACTACATGACTTGCAGTGATCTCAAAAGGGTCCAATGAACCTTGGTGCGAGCTTCCCCTTGACGTGGAAACGCTTGTTTCCCTTCAGAGGAGTTACCCGCAGGTACACGTGGTCCCCGATATGGAAACCCATGTTCCGGCGGTGAGTGTCAGCATAGCTCTTTTGCCTTGACTTGGCTGCCTCCAAACGTTCTCTGACTAGTTGGACTTGCTCTTCCGCTGCGCGGAGAACATCTGGTCCAAAGACTAGCCCTTCTCCAGTCTCTGACCAGTTGAGGGGTGTGCGACATCTGTGTCCGTACAACACCTCAAATGGTGCCATCTGAAGGCTCGACTGGTAACTGTTGTTATAGGAGAACTCGGCAAAAAGGAGACAATCCTCCCACTTGGCTCCATATGCCAAGACACAGGCTTGGAGTCATGACTTCGAGAATCTGATTGACTCGTTCAGTCTGACCTACGGTCTGGGGGTGGAAAGCCGTGCTGAAAGATATTTGGTTCCCAAGGCTCCTCGGAACTTCTTCCAGAACCTTGAGGTGAACTGGGTTCCACGATCTGACACAATCTCCTTGGGAATACCGTGAAGACTTACGATTCGGTCGATGTAGAGAGCTGCCAGCCGGTTGCCATCATAAGGGGTCTTGACAGGAATGAAATGGACTACCTTTGTCAAATGATCGACTATGACCCAGATAGAGCCATGTCCTCTTATCCGACCTTGGTAATCCAGTGACGAAGTCCATTCCGACTTTATCCCACTTCCACTCAGGAACCTTGAGTGGTTGAAGCAATCCAGCGGGTCGCTGATATTCAGCTTGACCCTTTGGCACACATCACACTTTGCAACATAGGTTGCAAATCTCTCTTTTCATCTCGTGCCACCAGAATCATGCCTTCAAGTCTTGATACAACTTGGTGTGAGCGTTCCTTCGACACGGAAAAGCTCGGCTCCTTTGAGAGGAGTGGTTTGCAGATACGCCCGGTCTTCAACGCGGAAGTTTTCTTCTTGATGACGGTGGTCGGTGTAGATCTTCCTTCAGGGCGGTCTTCAAATGTCTTCTACCCAGCTGTCCGTCTCTTCTTTGTCTTCGGGCAGACAAGTAGGCCATCAAATAATGATGTTACCCAACTTGTCCACTTACTCCATGAGGTCTAAGGGGTACGCAAGGTAAGCTGGGTATTGGTGGTGGTCTTGGTTGAGTATTGGCAGAGGCCTTCCTGACTCTGAGTCAAGGCCCGTGGTCAGAATCTGACCAGGTTGTGGCTCGGTGGGGCTTAAGGGTTTCAAGGATTCTAGTGAATGAGTGAACTTATATCATCTTATCCTTAAGCACAGTTTCTGAGATGCCAATAGCTCTATCTAATATTCCGAACGGAAAAGCGGCCTCTCGCATAGACCAACTTTAATCACCACTCATTGCCATTCATATCCTCATGATTCCCCAAATCTATATGTATGTCTACCTCTAAAATCCAAAGGTAGATCATACATGCTGCTGAGCTTAAAATAAACTCCACAATCCAAGCACTCAACCTAGTCTTGCAAGGCTCAAGATAATGCATCTCTAATCTAAGGAAACACGTCATATGCCACTCCAAGATTTTGTTTCCTTCCTATAGATCAACTCCAATAGCCCGGTAATTACCATCAATCACCACATAATCCAACAATTCTACAAATCTGATGTCTACGGTGTTCCGCAAGATCTCAAGTCCCTATGATATCCAAACACTGGGAAGGACTACGCATCACGATAGTATGTCCACCAAATTCCCGTCATCCGGGTCAAGTAAACTCCAAGATCACGACTAAATAGATCCCTAAATCAACTCCGACAAATAATCCAATCTCCTAGGTTATTGTCCACCGAGAAGCATGATATCATAATCAGGATCATAGGCCTAAATCCAATCTTACTCCGAATCATGCAGACATATCCAGCATCTATACCAACCAGAATCACCTACATAAATCCAAATCTCATGTCCAACGGGCACTCCTACATACTTCCCCAAAGTCATGATCCTACCAACATGAAAACCTCACAATCCATCAAGGTCTCAGATAGTTCCTCGAAGTCACTGATACAAACCACCAAGTCATCTGTCCAATATCCTCGAACTGGTCTATCTATGGCATCGTCAGACCTCGTGCTATATTAGGATAAAAAAAATGTGCTCACTCATCGTGTCCACTAGTTCCTTTACGAACCCAGTGTTGTGCAAGATAGCAAAGGCTTAACAGGTTCTCTCGCTTCACCATGGGTTAGGCACATGGTTAAGGATTCGTGCTGGAGTGTCTCGGGAAGTCTCAAAGGGTCTAGGAATGGGGTTACTGGTCTGGAGGGTTAAACATAACTCTACGGGGTTGCACTTGATCGTGGAGGTTGTAGCAGAAGTCTTCAGTGCCAGTTGGCTGTCGAGGTAGAATCCTTGGTGCATCTTGTCTTGCGGGTCTTCAAGTGGGGAGAGAGAGAATAGAGGGAAGAAGCAGCGTAGATGAGGGAAATGCCAAAAAGGGGGTTCTATAGTGCAGATGCAACAACAGGTGCAAAAAGGCCGAAACAAAAGAAACAAGGCAAGGAAGGTGATATAGCCATGCACTGGTTGCCTGGGGCAAAAGTGCGACTTATATCAAAACGCAAACGAATAAAAGCAAACAACACACAATCATGGCTCTATTCGAACCATCATATGGACTCGACTGCGCATAGGGGGTACACGAATCATCCTACCCTAGGGGTTCTCGGACTCTGTGTCGTGACTTGTGCCTCGTGCAGTCTTCTGAGCTTCCTCGGGTGTTGCTATGTCCCTTGTAGTTGCTTGATGAATGATCCGGGTTAAGCCTGAAGAATCTTCAACATCTTCTCGCCTGATGAGGTGATGGGGTGAAGGTGCCTCCTTGTAGCTAGCGTTGACTTGGTCTTCTCTTGTCTCTTTAATCATGATGATCCCTTGTTCCTTCTGGGGCGTCGAGGGTAACAGGTAGGCAATCCATATGCAATGCCAATTACAAGGCATAATAGAGGTCCAACATGTCGGTTTCGTTGTTGAAAACATCGAAACCAAGAGCGGGGGATGAAGAGAACCGTTTTCCTGCTCACCATAGTGAGGCGGACCAAATGGCAAGGTTCTCATCCACCGGTGGTTGTCGATACAACAACGGTAGTGACATGATTACTCTATTAGCGGTGTATATCATGATTTTGCATAACCTATTCCCTGGTCATCATAGGCCAACGTCGCTTCTTCTTGGGGGCTCTTTTCAAGGGTATCACCATCTTCTAGGTCTTCATGTCCTCACTCATCGAGGGTGTAGTTTCTGTTGGTATCATCTTGTCGTGGTGTCACCAATCTTGCGTGCAAAAGTGGTGGGTGAGTGTTTGGCAAGGTACACTCCACGAGGATTACAGAAAATCCAGTGGTCTGGGGCATAAGGGTTTTAGCGACCCAGGTTTTGAAGGGGAAGAGATCAAGTATAGCCTAGTTTTTCGAAAAACTGAGAAGGGAAGAGGAGTATAGATAGTTTTGAAAACTAGTAATAGTTTTGAAAATAGTTTTACCCTAACTAACGACCATGCTAACTAAGGCTTCCTACAGTCAGGATGGCTCTGATACCAGCTCTGTGGGGACCCCGACTCATAAGTCGTGATCACCGAATGCACGTGTACAGTGATCCCAGAGATCAATGCTCACTGAACACACATAAGCTAAATAACAAGAGTCTTACATCCTTACATACCGTGTTACACAAATAGGACCATAATGGTCAAGTCTTGAGTATATCGTCGCAGCGGAAAATCTTCAATGTCAACATGGACCCATGCCATCTGCCTTAACCCTACAGGCATTCTGACTGGGAAGCGTCCTAGCTCGCATGCTCGTCACCAAGAAATCTTCATCATAACCTGTTCTCTCATCCCTGGCCAATCAAATAACCAGTGGCAAGCCAATGAGTACTTTGAATGTACTCACAAGAAACCCAAGTGTGATAACGGAATAATTTATGCAAGGCTCTACTGCTAAATTGGTAGTTTTGCGGAAAGCTAGTTTTTCATATGCAGGTATGATCAACATATAACATGGATATGCATGTGTCTATAACAAGTATCAGGAAGTCACAGACATCAATATCGAGAAAGAGTTGTAACCAACTCATGTTCAAGCTCATTGAGACTTTCTCACAATCACATCAACAATATCTCTGAACCATGTTGTTTCCTCACACACGCACACCAGGTTTCGCAAACAATGGACGTAGCCCAAGAGCGGTTACCCAACTGTCCATGACCATGGACACGGCTATTCGAATAGTTTTACACTCTGCAGAGGTTGCAAACTTTACCCACTAGATCCGGGGAACTTCCATGTCATCCACGACCCGCGGTACCTCAAGTACTCGGGGTAAGCACCCGATCACTATCTTTCCCTAGACGACACTAACATAGAGTCCACTCGATTGGTAGCAGCCCCGTGCCAAACATTTCACATCTCAAGGTTGTGGAGACTCGCTCCGTATTCATCACATATCACAAGCACGGGGTACCAACGGTGTGTCCGGTGCCCTGTAAAGACAGTCATGGCCGCCTATCCAAGCGCGACCCCGTCCCAAGAGTGACCTCATGTCACTCCCGTCACTAGTAATGCGGGCACCATGCTAGTATCGACCTAGGTAATCAATAATGCCCTTTCCCATATAAGGGTAGAGTGGTTGCGCATGTAAGGTTGGAATAACGGTCGCAACTTAAACCAATCCGTTTTTCAAAACAACACACACACTTTCCTCGGTACACCACTTCGTCATCAAGTGGTTACCCATCTCACCATCTCCCTCGGGCATAAATGGCACCCGACGGGGTTTTCAAAAAGTCTTTTGAAAGTATCCTGCCTCCGTCACCATGCATATACCCGTCCCATTTGCGTAGCCGCTATTAAAGCAACCTAACTACTCCCACCCACATAACCCTCGTAGGAAGGTAGGGTCATGTTTGATACAAGTTTCAACAGTAAAGTAACAAAGGTAGCAACCAAAGTGGTTTCCACCTCAACATGATTCCGATGCATTGAATAATAAGGTGTTATGAGACATGCATAAAAAGGTTTCTTGAACATGGTCAAAGGGCTGCTTGCCTTATTCTTGAGAGTCTTCAAATCTTCTGGTCCATCTCCGAATACTCCGTTTATTACGTTAACTAACGATGGAAACAATCATAATAAGCAACACAATCAAAGCAAAAATAAAAGTGCTCTAAAAATAGGAGTTGGACTTTTCTGGGATACCTCTGGTCATATGAAAAATAACCAAGGTGGTTTCATAGGTGTTGGATCAATAGGTAGTTTGGAACATTTCAATATGATGGAACCAAAGGGTTTATGGATTTGGAAGAAGTATACAGAAATAACTCCTTGAATGATGAGCCAAAGCACCGATCAACAAGTCATGATTTTTGAAAAATCTAGGAGTTGGTTTCAATGGATTTGGAATTCAAATGAATTTCCTAGGATTTTCCAAAGCTGATAAATATAAAGAAATGGCTCAATATTTAGTGGGGTACAGAAACTATTATTAAAAATGTTCCAAAACTAGGTTTGGACATGACAAGCATCTAGGAATTTGAATCACTGCATTTGGATCAAAAATGAGCTCTCTGTGATTTTCTAAAGTTCATCACAGAAAATGGAATATGGGCATTTGATAAATATTTGTGAAAGAAATGTATCTAGAATAATGTGCTTGTAGCACCAACAGATAGAGCATGATTTACGGAGTCATAGGAAATTTGAATCATCAAGTTTGGAGTTCATTTGAATATTTGGGAGATATTTGAAGTTGACTGGATAGAGAAAAGGAAAAGGAAAAAGGGGCTTTACCCTTGCGCGCAGGGCGAAAAATAGCTGCACCGTGACTGGGCCGGCCCATCAGCTCGGCCGCGTGCACAGGAGCCTGGCCACGTCGAAGACGCCCGCCAGGAAGGGCGCCACCGCGCGGGGGAGGCGGCCGAGGCCAGACCCGCCTCCACTTAAACGGAGGGCCCAGCCTCCAGGTCGCTGACGCGCGGGCCCCCGTGGCAGGTTCATCCCCTTCCTCCTGCGCAACGCGGCGGGGAGGAACAGAGGCGATGCCCGCCGGCGGCTTGCCGGCGCTGCAGGGCATCTCCGGCGACGCTCTGCCCACCGTTGTGCTCAAGAGGGCACGCCGCATCCATCCGTGTGCTTAACGCACGTCGGGTAGGGCTGGAGCGACGACGGCTCGGAAGACCGCGGAGGAGACCGTCGGTGAAGTTCAGCACAGCGGGGAAGAGGCGGTGGAAGGAAGAGCTGGAGCTTGGGGGGAGCCTGGGGCGATGCTGGTGCAGCGCTGGAGCGGCTAGGTGGAGGAGGAAGGGCCTGAGGTGCCCGTACTTAGGCGGCAGCCGGCGGCTCTGCTCCGGCCAGGGAGACGGCTGGACGGCACGGGAGGAAGAGTGGGATGTCCTGGGAGGCATACGGGAGAGAGATAGAGCGAAAGGAGGTGCAAGGGGGGCTCGGGGTGCCCTTTAAGTAGGCTAGCCCGAGGTTCACCGCGGGGCTGTGCGCCGGCGAGGTCGTGGCCGTTGCTGAAGGCCAACCGGGCTCCCCTGAGCATGTCTAGGGCGCTCGTGGACGAGGTCCAGTCCAAGGGAAAAGCAGAGGATGAGCGGGGAGGCGCCAGGGTCTTCGCGCGTGTGAGTTTGCTCACTGGTGCTCAGGGTCGGCCGGTGTGCGTGCGAGCAGGGGTGAGGGAGGAGGAGAGAGGAGGGGGCCGACCGCCCGGCGTGTTGCGGACGTCGAGGCCTCCTTGGGGGACACGAGGGGGAAGCCCAAGGCTGTCGGAAGCAGCCGATTGGGGGCGGCTACAGTGCGGGAGCGCACTGTAGCGCGCTCCAGAGCATGCGTTTGGCTGACATGGTCGTGACCTCGCCGCTCTGGTCGTGTCCAACAAGCCAAAGGTTGTCTAGAAGGTCGGAAGTGGAGTAAAGAAATGGCCTGTGGCCTTGGATGCTCTTGGAGGCCACTGGGATAAGGAGAGAGGTGAAGGAGAGGGAGTTTACTGCTGTCCAGGAGAGTGAATTGGGGTTTTACCCCCTCAATCATGGAGTTGGGGTGCTGGGGAAGTTACTGGGGGTAGCCAGTAACTGAATGAACATGTGGTAAAAAGTTGAGGCCATGGAGAAAAGTAAAAGTGATCAAGATTAAGGTTTTAGTAAAAAGCCAGAAGGTGTTTGATCAGTGTTTGGTCAAGCAAATGACATCGACTTCACATGGGACTTAACAGGATCAAATGTCACATATAATTAGGCCCCTACACCAAATTTGAGCTCATTTGGGCAAAGTGGCCAATGTAACTTTGGTGAACCCTAGAAATGAACAGAAATGGTTTCACCATGTAGGAGTTAAGCAAATCATCTCCCCTTGATGCACCACTTGGTGTAGCATCATCATTTGGGGTTATGATCATGCCCACAAAGTTTGAGGCTCCAGATAAAAAGTTGACAATGTAAAGTTGTTCAAATTTGAATTTGAACAGAAGTGGTTTTGGGGTGATCTGATCAAGTTGCACTATTCCAAATCTTGTGCCATTTGGTCTAGATGCCTTATTAGGCCATTCTAGCATGTGCACCAAATTTGAGAGCATTTGGACAAGTTTGGCAATGTAGAGTTGCTCAAACATAAAATATATACAGAATGGTTTTGAGGGGATTAGAGGATGTTTCCTTGATCTTCAAGGCATGAGGCTTTGCAAGATCATCAAATATGTCATATATGACATGATAGAATTTCCCTGGAATTTTTGGAGAATATTTCCTTTGTAAATATTTCAAAAGCTTGAAATATCCAGAAAGGGTTTTGGAAGGATTTGTCCAATATCCAGAAAAGCTTGAATTATACTTTTGTGATTTCTGGGAGTCCTATACCTAATAGGATTCAAATATTCTTTTTGAAAGATTTTTCACACCCTAAATAAGGTACTTGCAGTGCAAACCTCAATTCAGGGGTTTTTGGAAAACTAATTTTAGAAAACACCATTTGGCCAAAATATTTTTATAAGAAAGTTCTATACTGGTCTATACACATGGCATGATCATTGGGAAAAGGTTTTGGGTCAAGGAGATGAAGTATAAGAGTTGGAGGATTTATTTGATTTTTAGAGCACTAGCAAACAGCAGACAAAAGTCAAATCAAGCAAAGTCAAAAACACTCAATTTTTTTTGCAAATCCACATTTTTAACATGAAAATAAGCTTAAGCAATGTGATATGAAAATCAGGGTGTGACCGCAACCTTTTGTACCTGTGAGATCCCATCTTGGGGCCTTTTCTGGAGCTCCGTCGGAGGGGTAATCGATCACGGAGGGCTTCTACATCAACACCATAGCCTCTCTGATGATATATGAGTAGTTTACCACAGACCTTCGGGTCCATAGTTATGAGCTAGATGGCTTCTTCTCTCTCATTGGACCTCAATACAAAGTTCTCCTCGATCTTCTTGGAGATCTATTCGATGTAATACTTTTTGCGGTGTGTTTGTTGAGATCCGATGAATTGTAGGTTTATGATCAAGATTATCTATGAACAATATTTGGTTCTTCTTTGAATTCTTGTATGTATGATTTGATATCTTTGCAAGTCTCTTCGAATTATCAGTTTGGTTTGGCCTACTAGATTGATCTTTCTTGCAATGGGAGAAGTGCTTAGCTTTGGGTTCAGTCTTGCGGTGTCCTTTCCTAGTGACAGCAGGGGCAGCAAGGCACGTATTGTATTGTTGCCATCGAGGATAAAAAGATGGGGTTTATGTCATATTGCATGAGTTTATCCCTCTACATCATGTCATCTTGCTTAATGCGTTACTCTGTTCTTATGAACTTAATACTCTAGATGCATGCTGGATAGTGGTCGATGTGTGGAGTAATAGTAGTAGATGCAGAATTGTTTCGGTCTACTTGTCACAGACGTGATGCCTATATATATGATCATGCCTAGATATTCTCATAACTATGCGCTTTTCTATCAATTGCTCGACAGTAATTTGTTCACCCACCGTAAGGTTTGCTATCTTGAGAGAAGCCACTAGTGAAACCTATGGCCCCGTGTCTATTTTCCATCATATTAATCTAGCTATCTTTATTGTTCTTTTATTTTGCAGTCTTTACTTTTCAATCTATACAACAAAAATACCAAAAATATTTGTCTTATTGTCTCTATCAGATCTCACTTTTGCAAGTGGCCGTGAAGGGATTGACAACCCCTTTACCATGTTTGTTGCAAGGTTCTTAATTGTTTGTGCAGGTACTAGGGATTTGCGTGTAGTCTCCTACTGGATTGATACCTTGGTTCTCAAAAACTAAGGGAAATACTTACGCTACTTTGCTGCATCACCATTTCCTCTTCAAGGAAAAAACAACACATGCTCAAGAGGTAGCAAGGGTTTCCTCACCAACAATACCCCAAAAAGGTACTCTTGGAGGACGATGATTTCAAAGTATTCACGGTCTTCGAGACCTTCTCATCGAATAATCGGCGCAAAAGGGTGCTCCGCGACCTCACTTAAGTCTGCCAAATAGCAGCAATAAACCCTTGGAACGATATGGCAATTACTTTCAATGCCGATGATGATCCAAGGTCCTGCTCAGTCCGGGCACCAGCCGCATTGGTCCTAAATCCAATCATGGACGGCTTTCGGCTCACTAAAGTGCTAAGGGACGGTGGCAGCGGGCTGAACCTCATTTACGAGGACACGCTCAATAAAATGCAAATGGACAGGAGTCGCATTAAGCAGAGCAATACAACCTTAGAGGGATCATTGTAGGATCGAAAGTATGTCTAGAGGGGGGTTATTAGACTACTTGACCAAATAAAAATCTACCCTTTTCCCAATTTTAATTCTTGATAGATTTTAGCAAGTTAGCACAAGTCAAGCAACCAACCTACACATGCAATTCTAAGAGTATAGCATCGGAAAATAAAACAATTGCATATGAAGGTAAAGCGAGGAGTTTGGAGCAAACGCAAGTGTAGACACGGATGTTTTTGTCGTGGTTCTGATAGGTGGTTCTATCGTACATCCACGTTGATGGAGACTTCAACCCACGAAGAGTAACGGTTGCGCAAGTCCACGGAGGGCTCCACCCACGAAGGGTCCACGAAGAAGCAACCTTGTCTGTCCCACCATGGCCATCGCCCACGAAGTACTTGCCTCACTAGGGTATATCTTCACGAAGTAGGCGATCTCCTTGCCCGTACAAACTCCTTGGTTCAACTCCACAATCTTGTCGGAGGCTCCCAAGTGACACCTAACCAATCTAGGAGACACCACTCTCCAAAAGTTAATAGATAGTGTGTTGATGATGAATTCCTTGCTCAAATTCTTCAAATGGTAGTCTCCCCAACACTTAAACATCTCCTCACAGATTTGGATATGGTGGAAGATTGATTTGAGTGGAAAGAAACTTGGGGAAGGCTAGAGAACAAGATTCATATGGTAGGAATGGAATATCTTGATCTCAACACATGAGTAGGTGGTTCTCTCTCAGAACATGTATGTTGGAAGTGTAGGTATGTACTGATTGCTCTCTCCACGAATGACGAGTGGGTGGAGGGGTATATATAGCCTCCACACAAAATCTAACTGTTACACATAATTTACCAAACTCGGTGGGATCGATTCAGAGAACTCGGTCAGACTGATTTAGTTCATAATGTGATTGTTAGGCATTTCGGTGGGACCAGTATGATCAACTCGGTGGGACCGATTTCATTAGGGTTAGGGCATAACATAATCTCGGTGAGACCGATTACACAAACTCGGTAGGACCAATTTTGTTAATAAGCTTACAGAGAGTTGGTTAGGCAAAGTCGGTGGGAGCGATTCGCTCGTTTCGGTTGGACCGAAACATTACAAAGGGGAAACAGAGAGTTTGCATTGCGAACTCGGTGGAACGGATCGCTCATCTCGGTGAGACCGAAATGTTACGAAGGTAAACAGAGAATTTGCAATCCCATCTCGGTGAGACTGAGATCCCTTTCAGTGAGACCAAAGTGACTAGGGTTTTGTGGTAGTGGCTATGTCAAATGAACTCGGGGGCGCCGAATAGAATGTTTCGGTGGGGCCGAGTTTGACTTATGGTTTGGGACATATGTGGATGTGAGAAAGTGGGTGAGGGTTTTGGAGCATATCACTAAGCATTTTTAGCAAGAAACCCATTAAGCAACACGTCATCCCCCTTTAATAGTATTGGCTTTCCTATGGACTCAATGTGATCTTGGATCACTAAAATAGAAAATGTAGAGTGTTGAGCTTGAGCCATTATGTGTCCTTAGCATTTTGAGGGGTCCAAATTCCTAATCCATGCCATGCCAACCATTGAACTTTCTGAAATAATCATCTTGAAAGAGCATTAGTTCAATGAGCTGTGTGTTGTTAGGAATTACCAAAACCACCCGAGGATTAGTTGCACTTTCAATATCCCCCTTTTTGGTAACTGATGACAACATATAGATCAAAGCTTCGAGAAATGATAATAAGATTGAAATACATCGTCGCTTTGAGAAGTATGTGATAAGCAAGAGCTCCCCCTAAATTTGTGCATTATTTAAAAGTTGCATTTGAATTCAAATGCACAAGCGATTAGGATCATGGGTTACTATCGGGGGAAACTGTCCACCACGAACACCTATGGGACCGGAGCCCCTTGTTTGTGCGGTAAGAGGGCGGAGGGAGCACAAAGAGCAGATCGTGGAGATCACGCAGGCAGTTTACCCAGGTTCAGGCCGCGATGGACGCGTAAAACCCTACTCCTGCTTAGTTTGTATTGAGTTGGGGAGCTCGGGAGCTTGAAGAATTAGCTACACCGAGCGTATGAGCGATCTAGGTTCCGAACCCTCTCTACGTTGTGCATGGGCCTCCTTTTATAGTGCAAGGGGTCACCGACAGGTGTCAACGTAGGAGGAAGGGGTAAAAATGTAATAGTGGTGGTAGTTGTAACAGTGCGGGAACAGTGGATGAACAGTGCATGAACAGTGGTCATCACCTACTTTGACAGTGGGGGACAAGAGCATTTAATGCCCATCGCCGTCGACCCCAAAAGTGCCCGCCCTTGCGTCTCCGTTCGCCACGGCGATGGCTTTACCATCGTGGAGTGCCACCGTGTCCCCCAGGCTGCACAGCCATCCGCCACGCGTCCCTGGAGTGGCCCCAGGGCGACGCGTGGTTCGATGAGCTGGAGCGCGGGCACACAGCGTAACTCTCCCCGGCAAGCAACTTGCCGGGGTCTTGACCTTGCCGGGCCCGGGAGCTTGTCGGGCTCTGAAGCTTGTCGCTCTCCGGACCCTGCCGGGGCGCACGTTGCGCCGCGGCATGTCTTCTGTAACGTAATCTTCTGGCCTTCCTGGCAAGCTCCTCTTGCCAGGGTCTTGTGCTAGTGAGGTAATCTTGAGCCTGGGACGGCCTTCCAGGCAAGCTCCACTTGCCGGGGTTTTGATCTTCTGTCTTGTATACTTTGTTTTTGAATGGTTTTATATGGAGCAGGAAGGTCTCCGGCAAGCGCGTGGTAGGCCCTGCCGCGGGAAGCTGCTACTGCCCGTGCACAAGTTGGGGTACTGAGGTACCCCTACCTTAGTACACCGACAGGAGCCCCCGGGCCTAGGCCACACACGGTGCCGAGCGCTGTTGGGCCAGGCCCAAAACAGTGCACGGGCACGCGCGGCCCACGGCACGCCGAATCCACTTCCGCATCCGCCGCGTCCCTCCGTAACGGCACGCGTCGATTGCGGCGTCGTGGGATGGGACGTGGCCACGTTCTTTTAATGGAAAGAGCGAAACGCCCCCCACTTCCCCATAAAAGCAGAGGAAGCAGGAGTGGTTCCCCTCCTACGCCTTCATTGCTTCTTCTTCCATCTCCAGAGATTCCCTTTGCGCTCCGCCTCCACACCTCCTCCGCCGTCTTCCGCATCTGCGGCGCCGCCGGACTCTTCGTCCCCCTTCCCTCGCCGCCTCCACCATGGCCCCGAAGACCGAGAAGGCGAAGGCGGAGAAGACCAAGAAGGAGAAATCCGAGCAGGCGGCGAGGCTTACTCTGCTGCGGAAGAGGAACGTCGTCTTCTCGCCGAGGCTCAGCGCGCGGGAGCTCTGGAACAAGTACTACTTGTTCTGGGCCAAGGAGACCAAGGCGCACCCTCGGACCAGAGCCTATCCCGCAGCCGCCAAGGACAATTATCCCGGCGGGTACTTCTTCTTCGCAGCTTTCTTTCATTGCGGCCTTTGTCCCCCTTTTTCCGACTTTTTTCTGCGATATCATGCACACCTACGGCCTCCACCTTCTTGACTTCACCCCCAACGCCATCCTCACGATGGCGGTTTTCGCACATTTGTGCGAAAACTACATTGGGATCTATCCGAACGTAGCGCTGTTTAGGCACTTCTTCACCCCTAGAGTAGAAGCCGGCGCTCCCCTCTCCGGGGGGATTTCTTGGGTCTTCCGCTTGAACAAGAAGGAGTCCTACTTGCCGGGGGAGCTCCGCGGCAAGTGGGAGGAGTGACGTGCAGACTGGTGCTGGATAGTCGAGGACGAGCCGCAACCTTTCACCGCGCCGCGCACAACAGCCATCGTGCGCGGCAGGGACTGGAGTGAGCTGGACTCGGACGACATCAAGCTCAACGTCGCCCTCGTCAGAATCCTTCGTCTCCGGGTAGCAAAGTTGTCCGTCGGAGAAGTAGGAGCAGATTTCCTCCGCCGCCGCATTGCCCCTCTACAGGATAGGAAGAGGCCGGCATGGGAGTACGGCAACGCGGCGGACATAATGAGGCTGCGCCCAGGGCTAAACTTCAACTTCACCTCGCTGGAGCTGAAGGGGATGGTCCGGGAACTCTTTAAGCATGGCCCGGCCCACCCAGAGTGGTTCAGAGCTCCCCGGGGAGTGGTGCCCCTCTGCAACAGCACGGCCCGGGATCCTCTTCGCGCCATGATGCCCGCATGCGACTCGCATGGCGTGGATCGCACATGGATACCGCCCAAGTCATCAGACATCATGAGCTTCTTCGACAACCTGGTGGAGGTGCCGAAGAACAAGGATGAGATCAAGGGGCTCACCCGGGACACCACCGACTAGGAGATTGCTTATATAGCTTCTCGGGTTGAAGAGGCCGCTGCAGCCGCAGCGGCAGGAGAGTTTGGCTTTACACCCGATGAGGCAGAGGCTGCGGATGCGTCCTGCCAAGCAGAGGAGGCGGAGATCCGCAGACTACTGCAGCTTCCTCCCGACGAGCTCGCCGGGGTCCCCTCTTTGAGGCACTCCGGGATCCCCGGAATTGTGACCGAGGCCGCGGCGAGAGGCGGTGCTGCCGGAGGAAACAGAGGCGCCGCAGGGAGCGGAGGCGCCGGAGGGGGCGGAGGCGACGGAGGGAGAACGGCCGCGGGGCAAGGCGCTGGGTCCAGCAAGCCTGCCGGGGAGGAGGAGGAGGAGGAGGACGTCGGGGCCGACGAGGACTCCGACGGGTCTCTGGGGCTCTATGCCGACGACCTCTCCTCGTCATCGAAGACCTCTCCGCCTCGGGCAAGTCCCAGGCGATCTCCGCTGAAACGTCTCCGCAAGGCGACGACGGGGACGAGGGCGCAGGCGTCCCGACAACAACCAACTCGCCGGGCGGCGCGAGCTACCCGGGGGAGCCAAGCTGCGACGGGGGCGCCCGGCGCACCAACCACGGCGGGGGCGACCCGCACACAGGCCACGGCGGAGGCGACCCGCACACAGGCCACGGCGGAGGCGCCCCGCACGTCAGCGCCAAGCGGAGGAGGGTCTTCGCAGAGCGGAGCGGCTGCTCCGCCCGCTCCCCGGGCCTCGGCGTCCACAGGGGCCGGGTCTTCGCAGCCCCCAGCCCCGGGGACCGCCAAGCGCCCGAGGGAGTCTTCGCCTCCTGCTCCTCGCGTGGACGCGCCTTAGGTGGCGTTCGACTTCTCTGCCCTGAGCGACGACGACGACAACGAGGAACAGGAGTAAGAACTTGAGGTCTTGTATCTTCTTTAACTTTGTTTTGATTCTTGTTGATTCTGATCTTGCTTCTTGCTTCGATTTCAGAACCCTGGCTCAGCGAGTGGCGAAGAAGGCCAAGGTTCCCGTCGTCGAGGTCGCGGACGACTCGCCCGTCGCGGTGACTGGGGACACGCCGGAGACGAGCTTGCCGGACCCGAGCGCTGCTCCGAGGAGCAGCCCCCAGCGTAAGTCTGGGTTCAATCTTTCCGCTCGTCGGGTGCGCTTGAGGATCTCGTTCATGCTAACACCTTGTTGTCCTTGTTGTTGTCTTGATTGTTTTGTGCAGAGGTGGAGCCGCAGCCACAGGAGCATCCGGAGACTGCTCCCGAAGAGCCGCAGGCCCAGCCGTCCCCGCCAAGGACGAACTTTCCGGCAAGGGAGAGTGCCCCGCCAAGGGCGAGCAGCCCGGCGAGGGCGGCCACCCCGCCAAGGCAGAGCTCCACGGCGAGGGAGCCCGCCGTCGACGAAGTCCGCCAAGGTATGTTTTGCAACTCCGTCTTCTTGAACTCGTCTTCTTTTTTTTGGATATTTGCTTGAACTTCTTCTTCTTTTTCTTCTTCTTCTAGATCTTCCTCCCCCAGAACAGATGGAGACGGAAACCATCGTCGTGGAGGAGGACGCGCAGGGCGACGGCGGCAACGCCCCTGTCGTCGAGGACACGGCGGGAGCCACCGAGCCGGCTGCGGAGGAGACCGCTCCGGCCGCAGACGCGGCGGCCGGGGAGGGGGACGGCGGCCATACTGCCGGCCCGGAGGCGGCAGGAGCGTCGAGCGCTGCGCCGGCCGTCGACCCCTCCACCGAAAAGGAGCCGTCTGCCTATTATCTTGAGGCCCCCAACGGCGTTTACATCCAGGTGCCGTGGGGTTCTTCGTCACGAGCCCCCGCGGAGGGAGAGGCTTTTGATGGAGAGGTTCTCGCCTCCGCGGGACTGAAGATCGTCGAGGCGCCCGGCGGAAGCGACGGGCCCGAGGAGGAGAAGCTGCTTTATTAGCTCCTGGCCCTTTACCGGGCCAGGTAGGCGAAGCTCGCGTCTCGGGAGGCCCTTGCCGCCAAGGCCGCCGCCGATATGGAGAAGCGCGCGGCGGAGCTCCGCGCCGCCAACCAGGCTGCCCTCCGCGACGTGGCGGAGGAGCGCGAGAGGCTCGCCGGGGAGTACCAGGAGTGGCTCCTGGAGAAAGCCGAAGCCGAGGAGCAGCAGCGACTCGCCGGAGAGGAGCTGTCCCGGCGAGAAGGAGAGCTCACCCAACGGAAGGTCAACCTCGACTCCCACGAGGAAGACCTTGCCGCCCGGGAGCAGGCCCTTGGCGGAGAGCTGAAGGAGGCGAAGGCCGCCGCGGCTGCCGCGGAGACCGCCAAGGAGGAGCTCGCGACCAAGGTTGCGCAACTGGAGGAGTCCCTGAAGACGAGCGTGGAGAGGGTCGCCGCGCTCAACACAGAGCGCGAGAAGGACGCCCACACCAACTCCGAACTCCAGGTGCGCCTCTCCAAGCAGGGCGACGAGCTGAAGGCCGCCAAAGATTCGATTGAGGATCTGGAGCTGAAGGTTTCCACGCCGAAGGACTCGCTCGACGCCGTCCGGGACCGGGAAACCAAGCTGAAGGAAGAGCTCCGCAGGGAGCGAGGCTTGGTGGAGAGCGCCACCACTGCGGCTGAGAACTTCCGTCGGACCGTCGAGGTATGGACCGACGACTTGGTGGCCTCTGCATCCAACATCGACCAGGAGCTGCTGGCGCTGAAGGTCGAGCATCTTATATACTCTCCGGATCCAAACCTCCCCCACAGCGCCAAGCTCAGCCTCTTCTTCGGAGGGATCGCGCCGGCTCTTGCAGGTTTTCGGAAGAAGCTCCCCGCGCAACTGGCCGAGGAGTCGCGCCAGCTCTGCGCGGGAACCTTGGAGCGCGTACTGACGAAGATTGTGTACCGCAATCCCGGTATAAACCTCTCCAACGTCCTCAGCAGCTTGTCGGCCGACGCGAATATGGAGGCGCTGAAGGCGCAGGTCGCCCACATTATCGCCAAAGTGAACAAGATCTCCAGGATTGAGGGCGACCGCGTAGACTAGGCCTCCTTTTCCTTTATCTCTTTTGTTGCTGCATAGTGTGCTATGAACTCATTAGTCATTGCGACAAGTTATCCCTTGTAATATATTTATCTTATTTTGATCAATCAGTGCAATGTTATCTTCCTTGTCTTGGCCATTTACTTTGTATGTTTTTCACCCTACGCTTCCAGGGAGCTTGCCGGCAAGGGGTCTTTG
The DNA here is from genome assembly GCA_902687465.1 of Secale cereale. Lineage (NCBI taxonomy): Eukaryota > Viridiplantae > Streptophyta > Magnoliopsida > Poales > Poaceae > Secale > Secale cereale. The sequence continues at coordinate 383,465,585 of LR738710.1, read as the reverse complement.
CCGCGAGCGCTGAGTACTGGACTCTGAGCAGCCTGCCGGCCAAGGTCTTACCGGCAAGCAACCTTGCCGCAACTAGTCGCAACGCACTTAGCTTGTTGAGTGAACTCGCAAACGAAACAAGGGCGCGACACTTGTCGCAGCTCACTTAAGTCGTTGAGCGTACTCGAAAACAAGATAAGGGTGCGGCTAGCCACGAGTAGGTTCCTCCGCGCACGGGTTTTCCATACAAAGTGTGATTGTTCAAGGAATACAACTAAAATTTAAAAATTTGAACTGGTCAAATTCTAATAACTTAGCTTTCATATATCGCTTGCTTCCCGGTAAGGCTTCTCTTTCTTGAACATCACTTGGTTCATCTTCCATCTCCTTCCCCCCCGGCAAACTTGTGCGCGAGGAACATTCCTTCTGCTTAAGAGGCAAGGAAAAAGAAGAGGGAAACAAGTATATGGCCTTTCGGCGTGCTAATGCTTACCGTATACGTATGTTGCACAAGATGCCAAATAATGCATGCAAATAGCGAAGAAAAGCATGGAAGAGGCAAATAGTGCAAAACACAAAAGCTTTACTGATGCACGGGATCTGCGCCCGGCTTTGTACAAAGGGTTACATGCAACAGCGGCAAAGTTTGTACAAAAAGGTGGTTGCCGGAGCGGATCACGGCAACCGTGCCTTATGGGTGAAACTTGCGAAGATGCTCTATGTTCCAGGAGTTGCTCACCGGTAAGCCTTCTTCGGTCTCAAGGCGGACAGCACCGGGCCTTGTGACTTGTCTCACCCGATAAGGGCCTTCCCACTTCGGCGTCAACTTGTTGGAATTCTTGGCGGACTGAACACGCCGAAGAATAAGGTCGCCTTCCTCGAGACTCCTGGCCTTAACCTTGTGGCTATGGTAGCGACGCAAGGCTTGCTGGTATCGAGCAGCTCGTACAGCAGCCTGGAGACGTTCCTCCTCGAGGAGCAATGTGTCATCTTGTCGCAGTTGCTCTTGCTCGAGCTCATCATAAGCAAGCACTCGAGGAGATCCGTATACGAGTTCCGTGGGGAGAACTGCCTCTGCTCCATAGACTAGAGCAAAGGGTGTCTGCCCGGTGGCTCGACTTGGTGTCGTTCTGATTGACCAAAGAGCCGCCGGTAGCTCCTCTATCCAGTTTTTTCCGCACTTGTGCAGCCTGTCAAAGGTCCTTGTCTTGAGTCCGCGCAGCACTTCAGCATTTGCCCTCTCCGCTTGACCGTTGCTCCTCGGGTGAGCAACAGAAGCGAAACAGACCTTGGCGCCAAGGTCTTGGACGTATTGCATGAAGGTGCGACTAGTAAATTGAGTACCGTTGTCGGTGATGATCCTGTTAGGGATTCCGAAACGGCAAACAATCAACCTGAAGAACCTGACCGCTGACTGTGCTGTCACCTTTCTCACTGGCTCCACTTCCGGCCACTTTGTGAACTTGTCGATTGCGACGTACAAGTACTCAAAGCCCCCGACAGCACGGGGGAAGGGGCCGAGGATATCGAGCCCCCAGACCGAGAAGTCCAAGACAAAGGGATCGTCTAGAGAGCTTGAGCTGGCTGATGAATTTGCTTCGCATGGAACTGGCACGCTTCACACTTGGTTACTAGTGCAGTTTCATCTTGGAGGGCTTCTTGCCAAAAGAACCCTTGCCGGAATGCCTTCCCGGCAAGCGCCCTTACGCCAATGTGGTGGCCACATATGCCTCCGTGTATTTCTGCCAACAGCTTCTGTCCATCTTCTCTGGAAATGCACTTCAACCTGACACCGTTGAGTCTTCTTCTGTACAGCTCATTATCCACGAACTGGTACATACTTGACTGCCTGGTTATCTTCTCTATCTTTTCTGGGTCGTCGGGAAGTTCTCCAGATTGCAGAAAACGGACGATCTGCTGCGCCCATGCCGGAGCCCGTGGCTCAACGGCAAGGACTAAAGGCATGAGGGCCGCTGCGGGGACCTCAGCTTCTACGGCAAGAACCTCGGGTTCTGCCGGAGCTGACGGTCCCCCGGCAAGCTCGCCGGGGCGAGGCTTGTCGGGAACACTTGCTTCAACTGCACAGATCCTCGGATCCGCAGGAGCAGACTGTTCCTCAGCGTTTTGATCGTTGATCTTGGGGACCTTGGCGGTGGCCTCGGGGAGATCCGCCGGCAAGTAGTCGCCGGAGACCAACTTTCTTTTCTTGGACTGCCCAATTGATGGTGCAACGGACGGCTGAGTTAGCTTGAGCAAGAAGGTCCCTGGTTCCACAGGTAACTTCATCGCCGCACACTTCGAAAGGCCATCTGCAATTTCATTCTGAGCTCTCGGGACGTGCTCCATTTGCAGACCTTCAAAGTGCTCTTCAAGCTTCCTCACTTCATCTACATAAGCTTCCATCAAAGGGCTCTGGTAACTCTTGTTGACTTGTCGGACCACCAGTTGAGAATCTCCCCGCACAATCAGCTTCCTAATCCCAAGTTCGGCCGCAATCCTGAGGCCGGCAAGCAAGCCTTCATACTCAGCAGTGTTGTTTGTCGCTTGCTCCCTGGGAAAGTGCATCTGGATAACATACTTGAGGTGCTCTCCGGTGGGCGCGATAAGTACCACGCCAGCACCGGCGCCTTGCAGCGAGAAGGCACCATCAAAATACATTACCCATTCACTTGTTGCTTCTTGTACGGGTGCACTTGTTTCTGGAATTTCTTCATCGGGCGTCGGGGTCCATTCGGCTATGAATTCTGCCAAAGCTCGGCTCTGTATGGTTGAGGTACTTTCAAACTTGAGTCCAAAGCTTGACAGCTCCAGTGCCCACTCAACGATCCTGTCTGTTGCTTCTGGATTGTGCAATATCCTCTTCAGCGGAAAGCGAGTGACCAGTGTTATCTCATGTGCCTGGAAGTAATGGCGCAGCTTTCTCGAGGCCATGAGGAGGCCGAAAAGCAACTTTTGCACCCCGGAGTATCTTGATCTAGCCCCCTGCAAGAGGGAACTCACAAATACACCGGGCGCTGCACCATCTTCTTCCGCACCTCTTCCTGTTCCTGCGCAGAGTTGTCCTTGTCGGGGCCAGAGCTTGTCGGAGCAGCCCCCTGCTTGTCGCTGGATTCGCTTGCCGGTGGTGCAGACTCCTCGTCGGCCTCCCTCTCCGCTACTAACGCAGCACTAACCACTTGATTGGTTGCCGCTAAGTACAGCAGCAACTTCTCTTGTGGCCTAGGTGCGACAAGTATTGGAGTGGAGGATAGGTACCGTTTCAAGTCCTGCAGCGCTGCCTCCGCTTCCGGAGTCCACTTCATGGGACCTGCCTTCTTCAAGATTTTGAAGAAAGGTAGGGCGCGCTCTATAGACTTCGAAATGAACCTACTGAGGGCAGCCACACAACCTGCAAGCCTCCTGACATCCTTGACTCGCTTCGGGGCTTCGATCTGCTTGATGGCTTTAATCTTGTCGGGGTTAGCTTCGATCCCCTCTGCGATACAAAGAACCCGAGAAGCTTGCCGGAGGGGACTCCAAAGACGCACTTCTCGGGGTTCAACTTAAGCTGGATCTTGCGCAGGTTCTGAAATGTCTCTTCCAAATCTTGGACCAGGGTATCCTTGCTCTTGCTCTTCACCACGATGTCATCCATGTAAGCCTGTACATTTCTGTGGATCTGCGGCTCGAAAGCAGTGTGCACTACCCTTGCAAATGTTGATCCTGCATTCTTCAGTCCAAATGGCATGCGTATGAAGCAATAAGTGCCACATGGAGTGATAAACGCAGTCTTCTCTTCATCTTCCTTGGCCATAAAGATCTGGTGGTAGCCTGAATATGCATCAAGGAAAGAGAGTAGCTCACATCCGGCAGTGGAGTCAACGATCTGGTCAATGCGCGGCAAGGGGAATGGATCCTTGGGACATCCTTTATTCACATCGGTGAAGTCTATACACAGTCTCCACTTCCCATTGGCCTTGCGCACGACGACTGGGTTTGCCAACCACGTCGGATGGATCACACCTCTAACTAGGCCTGCTGCCTCTAGCTTCTTGATTTCTTCAGCAATGAATTCTTGGCGCTCCACGGCTTGCTTCCTCACCTTCTGCTTGACGGGCCGCGCATGAGGACAAACAACAAGCTTGTGCTCAATTACCTTTCTGGGAACCGGGGATGTCAGATGGTTGCCAGGCAAACACATCGACATTCGCCCGCAGGAAGGCAATGAGCGCGCTTTCCTATTAGCTGTCAAGTGTGGCACTGATGGTGAAGGTACCACCAGTGCCGTCCTCCTTGGCGGACACCTTCTTGGTTGCCGGTGGAGCGGCCATCCCCTTCTTACACTTGCCGGTGGAGCTCGATGGAACGTCCTCGACGGCAGCGCAGCACTCCGAGGAGGTGCGGTTGCCGGAGTGGGCCCCAGAGCACTTGCCGGACTTGGTCTTGGTCTTCTTCCCCCCGGGAGCTTCAGCGGCAAGTGTGTCCTTTTCTGCTGCGGCTGCTGCGTCCCGGTAGATCTTGTCGGCGCAGACAAGCGCATCTTTCTTGTCGCCATGGACAGTGATGACGCTTATCGGCCCCGGCATCTTGAGTACGTTGTAGGCGTAGTGGGAAGCTGCCATGAACTTGGCGAGGGCGGGTCGGCCGAGTATCCCATTATATGGCAATGGGATATCGGCGACGTCAAATGTGATGCGCTCAGTCCTGAAGTTGAGCTCCCCGCCAAAGGTCACCGGCAGAGTTATCTTCCCCTTGGGCTTGCTCCTCCCCGGGTTTATTCCTTGGAAAGAACCGGTCTCTTCGAGCTCGCCATCTGGGATCTGGAGTTTCTTGATCACAGCAGAGGAGATCAAGTTCAGCCCGGCCCCGCCGTCAACTAACATTTTAGTGACCTTGAGGTTGCGGATGGTGGGTGAGACCAGCATCGGCAAGCACCCGACCGCAGTGGTGCGGTCAGGGTGATCCTCAAGATCAAAAATGATGGGCGTGCTGGACCATTTGAGGAGCCTGCGCGACTCCACGGGCGGCTCCGCTGCATTCACTTCCCGCACCCACTGCTTGAGCTAGCGGTGGGAAGTATGTAGAGAGGCGCCACCGTCGACGCACAGGACCTCCGTGGCCTTCTGGAACTCCTGCTCGCTGTTATCTTCATCCTCCATGTCGTCGTCGTCGTCTTCTTCGTCCTTGTCGCGGCCCCGGGGAGGTCGGTCACCTTGCCGCTGCTTGGCCTTGCCGCGGCGTCCTCCCCGGCCATTGAATGGCCGCTTCTTGCTTGGTTCTCCTCCGCCACCTTGGGCCTTCTCCTTGTCGCGCCTCTCGTACTCAGCTTTTTGCTGCTCGACGAGGTACTCGACGCGTTTGCAGTTGGAGAGGTCGTGGCCCTTGGTGCGGTGGATCTTGCAGTATTGCTTGTCGGAGCCGTCCTGCTTGTCGGCTGCCGCTACAGGGGCAGGCTCCTTGCCGGAGCCGCCAGCTTGTGCTTGCTTGGCAGGAGCCTCCTTGCCGGACTTCTCGACGGCAAGCACTTCCTTCTTGTTCTTCCTTCTATTGTTCCGCCGCCGGCTCTTCTTTGCCGGGGCGGCGTCGTCGCTGTCGCTTCCCCCCGCGCCAGTATCCTCCCCGGGGAGTCTCCTCCCCTCTTCTGCGTGCGCGCACTTATCAGCTAGAGCATAAAGCTCGCTGACATCCCGTATCTTGGTTATGGCCATCTCTTCACGCATGCGGCGGTTACGTACGTTCTGGTGGAACGCACTGATAACCGCGGCAGGGTGGACGTCAGGGATGTTGTGCTGCACACGACTGAAGCGTTGGATATACTTGCGCAGGGGTTCTCCTTCCTTCTGGGCCAGAATGTGGAGATCGCTCTCCTGGCCGTGGGGTTTGTGGCCACCCGTGAAGGCGCCAACAAACTGATGGCAAAGGTCCGCCCAAGAAGAAATGGAGCCTTCCGGCAAGTGCATAAGCCAAGAACGGACGTTTGGCTTAAGCACTAGCGGGAAGTAGTTCGCTAGTATCTTCTCGTCGCGCCCCCCGGCAGCCTGCACCGCGATGGTGTAGATGCTGAGAAACTCCGAGGGGTGCGTCTTGCCGTCGTACTTCTCCAGTACGTCGGGCTTGAAGTTCTTCATGCTGGGCCACTGGACGCGCCGCAGCTCACGGGTAAACGCAGGGCAACCTGCCGCGTACGGCAAGTCGCCTGGTTCACCGGGCGCGCACGTGTCGACAGCGGCTCCAGCTCGCTGATCTGATTGTCGCCGAGCTTCTCGGCGGCGCTCGATCGTCGTTCGAGCGTCTTCTTGTCGCCGGTCGTCAAGGACTTGGCGCTGGTCCCGACGGGCCCGCAGATCCGACGACGCCGTGGAGCCGTCGTCGGCGTTATTCCGGCGGGGCGGCGTCTTCTGCTTCCGCGGCGGGGAGTGCACGGTGGTCGCACCCCCGGCGGTTTTGTCGCCGTCGGCCTTCGTCTTCTCGACCTGCCGTGGCCGCGAGGTCGCCGGCTGCTGTGGAGAGTCGTTGTTGGCGAAGGCAATCAGGCTCTGAATGGTTGCCCTCCAGTCTTCGGCCTTGTCTGCCGCTGGAGGGAAGTCGAGGAGCAGTTGCGCTCTTGCGAGCGCTTCTGCTGGAGAGGAGGGGAGCGGGGGCGAGCGACGCGAGGAGCGGGATATGCTCGGACTCCTAACTGGGTTAGAAGGAGCAGGGTCCCGCCCCGGTGACCGCGCCTTGCTCGTGCCAGGACGATGGCCCGGAGCGTCCCGCGAGCCTCCGGTTTGCCCTTGGCCCAGCAAGCGGATGCCACCTCCCGTGGCATGGCGCTGCTGGGTTGTCGTTTGCTGAGACGGACATGGCGCGTCCACGGAGACCGAGGCTCGGTCGTCCGTCTTGTCCTTAGATTTGGCGGCGCCGCGAGCTTCCTCGCCGGCGACCACCCTTCCGACGGCGTCTCCCCCGCCCACCGTTGGTTCCGGTGGCGGCGGATGAGACGCAGATGGGCCTGCGACCTCCGAAGCCTTCTTCTTCGGGGCCATGTTGCTGTTGCCGATGAAGTTGCTGATGAAACTGGAGAGGTTGATGAAGAATGCGCCCGCGTGAACGCCGGATCAGGTTCGCACAACCTCGACGCCCCCTACCTGGCGCGCCAAAGATGTCGGGGGAAACTGTCCACCACGAACACCTATGGGACCGGAGCCCCTTGTTTGTGCGGTAAGAGGGCGGAGGGAGCACAAAGAGCAGATCGTGGAGATCACGCAGGCAGTTTACCCAGGTTCAGGCCGCGATGGACGCGTAAAACCCTACTCCTGCTTAGTTTGTATTGAGTTGGGGAGCTCGGGAGCTTGAAGAATTAGCTACACCGAGCGTATGAGCGATCTAGGTTCCGAACCCTCTCTACGTTGTGCATGGGCCTCCTTTTATAGTGCAAGGGGTCACCGACAGGTGTCAACGTAGGAGGAAGGGGTAAAAACGTAATAGTGGTGGTAGTTGTAACAGTGCGGGAACAGTGGATGAACAGTGCATGAACAGTGGTCATCACCTACTTTGACAGTGGGGGACAAGAGCATTTAATGCCCGTCGCCGTCGACCCCAAAAGCGCCCGCCCTTGCGTCTCCGTTCGCCACGGCGATGGCTTTACCACCGTGGAGTGCCACCGTGTCCCCCAGGCTGCACAGCCATCCGCCACGCGTCCCTGGAGTGGCCCCAGGGCGACGCGTGGTACGATGAGCTGGAGCGCGGGCACACAGCGTAACTCTCCCCGGCAAGCACCTTGCCGGGGTCTTGACCTTGCCTGGCCTGGGAGCTTGTCGGGCTCTGAAGCTTGTCGCTCTCCGGACCCTGCCGGGGCGCACGTTGCACCGCGGCATGTCTTCTGTAACGTAATCTTCTGGCCTTCCTGGCAAGCTCCTCTTGCCAGGGTCTTGTGCTAGTGAGGTAATCTTGAGCCTGGGACGGCCTTCCCGGCAAGCTCCACTTGCCGGGGTTTTGATCTTCTGTCTTGTATACTTTGTTTTTGAATGGTTTTATATGGAGCAGGAAGGTCTCCGGCAAGCGCGTGGTAGGCCCTGCCACGGGAAGCTGCTACTGCCCGTGCACAAGTTGGGTTACTGAGGTACCCCTACCTTAGTACACCGACAGTTACTCTTCCATGTCACATACATCTTGGTGGAGCGCTCAAAATGATATAAACTGAAAACGTGTACTCATCACCAAACAAAGTGAATGATCATATAGGGATATGAAAGATAATATCATCCAAGCAAGCATTAAGGTAGCATATGATCAATCACATGATCAAACAAGTATCTCACACCCATAACGTAGGGTATCAAGCTAACACACAAATGAAGTTCAACCAAATAGAAAAAGAAACAAAGAGGCAAAACGCTCTCTCTCGAAGCCAATGATCTATACATATTTCTCCCCCTTTGGCAACAAGTTACCGAAAAGTTTGAAAATGCATTGTGCTATCTGTCTCTCAGACTTGGTCTTTAGGAGGCGGTATAGAGAGAACTCCAAGGATGAAGGCTTCAGATGATGTGGTTGGAGCTGGTGGAGTGGCTGCTGGAGGTGGCATTGAAGCTGTGGCTGCTCGTGCTGATGCTGATGCTGTAGTATGAAGTACTGGCACTGCAGCAGATCTCTAACCTCGAGGCACTCACTGAAATGCATCTGTGGTAGCCTACCCTCTCCTCTCTTCTGCTTCCTCCTAGAGCTGCTGAACTGCAGACTGTATCTCTGTCACTTTCAGATTAGGACCATAGAACTTAGTTTCAATGATCCTCTCCAAGCTCTCCTGATTCTGAGTCAGGGTGGCCAAGCTCTTCTCAATCCTCATAGTTGCTTGAATCAGATATGCCATATGCCATTTGCTTGAATCAGACACTTGAGATGCCTCTGCGTCACTTGGCATCTTGGCAGCTTTCTCAGCTCTAGCTTTCTCTCTCTTCTCATGTGCTTGCACCGATGAAGGTTCATTTTCATCCATGACAACTGTGTTGTCCTCAAAGTCAGGATATAGGGGCAGATGTTATTTGTCCAAAAAGTATATGCCTGTGCCAATCTTGGAGTTGACAAGCTCCTGAATGTGTGGAGCATACCAACATGATCTCTTCTGATCTGCAGTAGTCCTCTTGATCGTTCCAACAATCATGCTCATGACCTTGAACTTTTGAGGGACATCAAAAATATACAGCAAGTTGATTGAATGTCCTCTGATGATCTTGTGATCTCCAGATTTTGGCAACAATGTATGCCTCAAGATAGTGTTGATTGTGGCTAGACCAAACAGCAAGTTGTGTACATATCCAAACTTATGTTTCTCCAAGTCATCATCAGGGATCTCCTTGTACATATTGGCCATAGAGTTGTGGTCTTGATTATTCTTGGCATACACATCCAAATCATCCTCATGCTCTTAAGGGGCTTTGATCAGCTTGGCCCACTCATCAACAGTTCACTGGTACCTTGTACCTTCAGAAATCCATACAATTCTACCATCAGGATAAAAGTGAGCCGTGGAGTAGAATTGCATGATGAGTTCATCATTCCATTTTGTCAGCTGCTGACCCACAAACTTGTCAAGACCACAAGCCTTGAAGCTTTCAAGCACACTTGGAAAATGATCTTCATTGTTCTTGATGTATTCCCAATCAACCCATCTCATATCACACACTATGGGCTTCTTGTCAAGCAGAACTATCTCATAGAAGTCTTACTGTTTTTGGTATGGAATCTGTAGTCCACAACAGTCCTTCTCCTCACAGCATATGGGTCATTTTGTCTCCATCTTCTAAGACATGCATCCTTCCTCAACTTCATATCCTCAGCAACAATATGAGTATTATCATGACCATGGATCTTGGGCTTGAGCTTCCTAAGCACTTGGACCTCAACATCTTCATCAATCTCACGCACTGGGGCCTTGTTCTTCTCTGAAGCTGGAATGTTTCTTGTGCTTCTCTTGGGTGCAGAATTGGTGGCTTGAGCAGCTTTGGGAGCAGTCTTGGGCTTTGAAGGAGCATCCCCAGACTTGATTACATCTCCCATAAGATTTTGAGCTTTGGGTGCTGGTGCAGCAACCTCTTCTACTTCTGCTTCAGCTTCATCATCATCCCTCATGGATGGCTTGCCAATCACTCTGACTGTTGTCTTTCTAGCTCTCTTCTTAGTTCCTCCAAGCTCACCATCTTTGGTTTCAAGTGTGAAAACCATTGTCTCTTGTGTTGATGATCTGGCCTTTGACATAGGAATCCTCTTGGCATGTGCCTTCTTTTTTCAGACCCGGCTTTGTTGCAGCAGCCGTGCCATACTCCTTCCTGAGCACCTTCTTCTTTGAGGTGGCCTCATCAGCAACAAAATCCTCATCCTTGGTATCTGAGGTTTTCTTCTTTCTGGTCTTGGTAGCTGCCTTGGGCAAGTTGCTAGGTGTGCTCCTGCTACCCTCATCAGAGCTGTTAGAGGGACTAGTGCCCTCACTCAAGTTGACTTGCTCCTCAGACAAGTTCTGGCTATCACTCTGATCAGACATCTTGGGACTGCAAACTGAAAGCTGACCTTGTGAATAGATGTAGATGAGATAGAGTGGATGAGCATTACAAAGTGTAGAATTTGGGCAAAACTGATGACTCAAAAAAACTTAGTTTTAGTTCTCTACAGAAAGCATTTCGGAGGTACCGAATTGTTAAACTCGATGATACTGAAGCAATTCTGGAACCGAAACTAGTGAACTCGGTCTGACCGAGTCACAGTTCGGTGGCACCAAGATTGATAGGGTTTCACAGAGAGTTGAACTCGGTCACACCGATTTGCAATTTTCGGTCACACCGAAAATCACATGTGCAATGGCCTAAGCCAAATCGGTGAGACCGATTTCTACAACTCGGTCGGTCCGAGATGAGTTCGACGGAGACCTAACCCTAATTATTTTTGAATCAATACTAATCTAAGGATATTTCTGCTGGATAGGATAATGTCAATCGTGGCAAGAATCATGGCAAAGCAATGTGCTAAGAATCAAAGTTAAAGTATAGCACAAATATCAAGTTCATACCCTCACTCGGCAGTGAACTTGCTACGGTGGCAACGGTGGGGCAGATGGCCGTTGACGGCGGCGGAGACCAGCGACGGGAGGTCGCTGGCGGCGAGGAGATGATCCGGAGACCCAAGGAGGCAGAGCAGGTCACGCGCGGGCTAGAGAGTTTGGAAAGTTCTCCATAATTTGACCTGTCGGTATATATAACCTGACCCTGTCGGTGTGACCGAGTGGAACAACTCAGTGGCACCGAGATGCAAAATTGCTAGCAGTTACTGCAACTCGGTGTGACCGAAAAGTTCAAATCGGTTGCACCGAGATTGAAAACCTATATCAAATTAGTGAACTCGGTGTGACCGAAGTTGATGACACAGTCATACCGAAATGCACAAAGAGGTTTTGGAAATTTAAGTCTATGACGAATCGGACTCCGAGTGCTCCTCACACAGAGTGGTTCAAATCAGATTTGATCAAACTTTGTGATGTAGCATGAATAGAGTTTGAGACAAGAAAAGCATAGATAGCTAGAGGGTGTTCTTATGCATTCTTGTCCATCCATTTGGCGAAAGAAAAAGAGCCAAACAATCAAAGCAACAAATGGATGTCCTCAAATGAGAAAAATATGCATTCAACATGCTCACACAATAAGATAACAAATGAAACCTGTGGCAAAGCATGCACAACCATTCTAGCATCTATAAAGCAAGGCGATGACTAGGTCATCTATATATGAGTATATTGACTTAGGAGTCAAATGAGAACATTTGATCATAGGTCATACTCATCGTTTAAGCACAAGTGGGGTAACCACTTTTACATAAAGCATTGTTGTGTTCACATCTTTAGAGTTGCTTTAGCTCAATTGATTAGAGTAAAGCTCCCCCTAGATGTGATATCCCCCCTAAGAGGGATGAACTAACCTTGGGTTTTGTCGATGATGACTTAATGTAGGTGTTGAAGATGTAGATGATCAATGTTGATGTAGATCATGTGGAGCAATCCATTTGTCACAACCCTAGTTCTGGTATGCACTAGGCTAGTCTTGATGTTTGCATCATGTTTAAATTTCAAATGAAATTGAATTGAGGACTTGTGAAACCCTCAGAAAACCCTTTTGAAAAATGACCCAAATAAAAATTGCTCCAAAAAGGTCCAAGAAAATGTTCATGTTGCTCTCTGAAAATATTGGTTAGAGATAAAAATCAAACCAATATTGTTAGGAGCTCATAAATATTTATTTTGGGCATTTGGAATTAATGCAATAGTTATTTGCTTGGATATATATTTATTATATATCTTATATATGTCCAAAATTCTGATTCTTTATTTTGAGGGGCTTGGATTAATTCCTAGGTCCCTGCAAAATAAAAAATGTCAGAAGAAAATAATTGATTTAGTTTATAAACTAAATCAAAACATAAATACAGAAATAGAAAACAGAAAAAAAAGAGGAAGCAGACTTACCTGTGCTGGCCCAGCACAGTGCAGCCTGGCCGGCCCAGCCCAACTGGCCGTGCCAGTCGTCGCCTACCTCTCCCAGTAGGCAGGGGAGGGACACCGCACGCGCGCGCGAGGCGCCACGCCTCCTGCCTGCTCGCCTGCGTCGCCTGGACAGTGCGGCGACACCACGAAGCATCTCCTCGGTGCCACCCCGAACGCCCTGACGCCCTTTCTTCCCCTCCTGCCCTCTCCCTCGTCTGCTCTTCGCCATGGCCGAGTGCCGCCGTTGCCGCCGCTCATCGTTGCCGTAGCCACTGCCTTCCCCTCACATCTCCTACGAGCCCCCGAGCTCCGCCCCGCCGCCGTGCATCTCAACGCCGAACTGCAGGACCTCGGGCGCCCTGAGGCCTCGTCCCCGAGCTCTTCTTCTCCGCACGGCCACCGGACGCCGTCGACGAATTCGCCGCCTCCGACGCGTCCCCGAGCCCACTAAGCTACTTCGCCGCCTCACTGTGAGCTCCTCCTTCTTTCCCCCCTGTCCTTGCCGTCGTTTGCGCCCTCTAGGTGTCGCCCCCTTGCTGACCGAAGCTTGCCGCCGCCGTGGCCACGGCCACGCACGCTCAAAACCGATCACGCCACCGCACTCTGTGCTTCACCAGGAGCCCGTAGCACCCCTCCCCTGGCCTCCCCGTGCCCCGTAGCGCCGTTTCCGACGAGGCCCGAACTCCGGCGCCGCCGCGAGCTCCGTTCCGGCCAGCTCCGACGCCCCCGCACCCTCCCGTCGGCGTGAATGGATGCGGACGAGCTCCAGCTCCCTGTAGCTGGTCTCCGCTGCCCAAATGACCGCTGGAACGGCGATCCCGATCCCCTCCTCCGCGTCTGTGGACGCCGGCGTCGAGCCACCGGTAGGTTTGACCCGCTGACCGGCGTGGTTTGACCCCCCACTGCCCAGTTGACCACCCCTCTCTCTCACTGACATGTGGGCCCTGCCCAGCTAATTAGTTGTTAGGATTAGTGTTAGTACTAATTAACTTAGTTAGGTTAGTCCTACAGTCACTGACTAGTGGGCCCTGCCTAGTTAGTTAGGGCTAACTAACTCAGTTAGTTTACTGAAGCCACTGACGTGTGGACCCCACACGTCAGGTTTGACCTGAGTCAGCGCTGCTGACTTGCTGACGCAAGCATGACGCAGTGCTGACGCAATAAACAATTTTCTGCAATTGTTTTTGTTTAGGGAAATCCAGAAAATTGTTTAAACTTCAAAAAATCACAGAAATTCAACTGTAGCTCGGAATGAAATAATTTATATATGAAAAATTATCAGAAAAATTCAATCTATCCATCTGTACCATTTTCATGTATGAAAAATGAAGTTATACCCACTGTTTATATGAAAACACATAAATGGCATTTAATAATGCTTATTTTGGAGTTGCATTTGAACCCTTGGTTCAAATGGAATTCAACCAAATAAAATGCTAGTTGCATTAGCTCAAACAACATCATAACTTCATGCCATATTCGTGCATCATATTGTTGCATATGCTTGTGTTTGATTGCTGGCACCGTCCTTCTCGATAGGTTCTGCTCCGAAGACCGTTCCAGAGTACCTGTCAGAGGAGCAGTGCTCTACACGTTGTTATACCAGGCAAGAAAACCCTCTTGTTCATTCCGATACAACCCCTCTCTCGCTCCTGCTCTCTGTTATTGCATTAGGACAACAACGACTTCAACTGCTACTTTATGCTGCGGTAGTTGAACCCATTCCTCTGCATGACCTGTCATTCCACAGTAAATAGTTGAAACCCACTAGCAAGTGTAGGAGTTGATTGAAGCCATGTTGTGATCTTACCATGCCTTGCTTGCTATTGCTTAGAGTGTGTCAGGTCTGATTCATCGGGAATGAATTGGAGTGCAGTGATATGTTAAGATGCTGAGAGTTAAGTGTGTGAACACGATTTGGTAAAGGTAGCAGTGAGAGGCCATATAGGAGTACATGGTGGGTTGTCTCACTGGAACCGTCCCTAAGAACTGAGTTCTATGTATGTTGTCCAATGACCAGCTACTACCACGCATTGGAATGCTTAAGTGCCCCTCTCGACTTATTAACCGACTTGGTCTCTGTCCAGGAGTTGCAACTAGTTTCTGGTGTATGTAGGTAGTGTTAGTAGTCTACCAAGTGGCACTCGGCCAGTGGGCTTGGGACAGACTAGGCACCGTGGCACGGTGTACCAAGCGTAGATCCACTCGGCGAGTTGGGCTTGGGAACCCTGTGCACATCATTTGGGGCCGTGAGCGACACCCCGGCCGGATCTCCTTACGGATGGAACCCGAATAGGCGATAAACATGGATTAGAGTCTTGTGTGGTTAGTCAGGTCGTGGCCGACACCCTCGCCAGGCTTCCGCTTGTAGGTTGTCGAGATACACGAGATGTACATGGCGGTAAGTGGTGAGAGCGTGTGTGAAGAAGTACACCCCTGCAGGGTTAACATGATCTATTCGAATAGCCGGGTCCACGGTTATGGACTTCTTGGATGCTTACGTGGTACATAGACAACTTGAAGTGGATACTCGAAAATACTCAAGACAAGTGTGAGTGCTATGGATGACCTTCTCGTAGGGAGACGGGGATGAATCCATAGTGGTGTATTGTGTGGTGCTTAGTGGACTCGTGTGCACCACCTCAAAAGAGTTACCAGCAGTCGTAGAATAGGATAGCCACTGAGTCAAAGCTGGCTTGCTGCAACTAAACCCCACTTTGCCTTCTTGATACAAGTGCATGTATGATAGGATCTGATGTAAGTCTTGCTGAGTACCTTTGTACTCATGTTTGCTTAATTTATGTTTTGCAGATGAGATTGCTGTCTCACTAGTAGTTCCGCTTGGACTTCGACAAGTAGCTTGTTACCTCAGCTACGATCTTGGATGAGTGTTCTAGATAGTCAGGCTCTTCAGACTTTTTCATTTGTAGATGTCTGTACACAGACATGTTGTGTTTCCGCTTGTTGCTTGTATGCTCTGAATATTGGGTCATGAGACCCATGTTTGTAATATCTGGCTCCGCGGGGCCTAATGAATAAATACTTTGCTTATTAGAGTCTTGTTGTGATGCCATGTTGTATTTGCACATATTGAGCATATTGTGTGTATGTTATTGAAATGCTTGGTATGTGTGGGATCCGACACCTAGTTGTTACCCTTGGTAGCCTATCTTATAGGGAAATGTCTCCTAGTGCTTCCATTGAGCCTTGGTAGCTTGCTACTGCTCCGGAACACTTAGGCTGACCGGCATGTGTCCTTCTTCGTTGCTGTGTCTGTCCCTTAGGGGAAATGTCACACGTTGTTCCTTTAAGTCCTTGTAGCTTGCTACGACTTGGGTTCATACGTTGATGACCGACACGTTCGTTGCTGGGTCATGTATGCATGTCTCTGTAATTTAGTGCCACTTTTGGTTTATAACTGGTCATGTCGGCCCGGGTTCTCTGTCATATGGATGCTAGCGACACTATCATATGCGTGAGCCAAAATGCGCAAACAGTCCCGGGCCAGGTAAGGTGGCACCCGTGGGGATACCGTGCGTGAGGCCGCAAAGTGATATGGTGTGTTACATGCTAGACCGGTGTGACTTAGGATCGGGGTCCCGACAGCTTTGGTATCAGAGCCTGACTGCCTGTAGGATTACCAAGCCAAACTAGTCGAAGTTGAGTCTAGAAATTCTTTAGTTATATAAGGGAATTGATTATGGAAGGGAACGTAAGGCTCTTTTTACTCCTTATACCTCATGCCTTCTGATCTGAGTCATCCTACCTTTCCTACGGGGTTAAGAAACTAGGCTATCTCTTCCGTCTTTCAGGATCACGAGTTACTACTCCGTTGTTCCATAGGATTGGTTGATCAGAGTCCTACTCCTGTTTTCAAGTTCTTCCAGTGTAGTTGTTTAGTACTATCACAGAACCTTGAGTGATGATGTTGAGATGTTGAACTACCCTTTGTTAGCGGGATGTCTCATTCTGAGCATTTTACTACCGTTATGCTGCCGGAATTATCCTAGTAGTTCGAGAGATACTAATTTCTTGTTCTACCTTTTGCATCCTATAATTGTTGATGCTTCCGTCCTCGGTTTCGCTTCTCAGGATGTCTTCAGTTAAGCAAAGCTCAGCTGCTCGTAGACAGAACCACGGGGGTGGTAGGGATGAGGAGGATCCTCCCGACCAGCCTTCGTTGGCAGAGTTAATGTTAGAGATGGAGAGAAACAAGCGTGAGTCTAACCGCTTGTTGGCATGTATTGAGGAGAACACCACACATCAGTGCAAGGAATCAACAACCATCCATGACTTCATTCGTCTGAAACCACCCACCTTCCATCATCCCATTGAGCCACTCGATGCAGATGACTGGCTCCGTAGTATCACTCACAAGCTGCGTTCTGCGAACGTAGCTGAAGATGATAAGGTAATCTATGCCACTTATCACCTGGAAGGTCCTGCTAGTCTTTGGTGGCAGAACTATGAGGCCATGATTCCGGCTGGCCAGATTCCTACCTGGAGAGATTTCACAGAGGCTTTTTGTGAGCATCATATCCCTCAAGCTCTCATCGATCGTAAGATAGAAGAGTTCTGTAGTCTTACCCAGGCTAAGATGGTTGTTGATGCTTATAGTAGAGAGTTTGAGAACCTCGCCCGCTATGCTACAGAAGAAGTGTCCACGGACGCCAAGAAGCAGGATAGGTTTCGGAAGGGTCACAACCCCAAACTACGTCATGATCTACACTTGCATCATTGCAACACATTCCAGGCTCTTGTGAACAAGGCCATCAATGCAGAGACAACTCAGCTCACTTACGAGGAGTCTCGTAAGCACATCCTTGATTTGGGATCTTCCTCCGGTTCTAGTTCTCAGAAGCGCCGTATTTGGGTTCCGAACTCCGCTCTTCCACCCAGTTATCCTCCGAGGCCATCTTATGAGGTGCCTCATCCAGTTCAGTCTTATGCTCCACCCAGGTCTATTGGTGGACCGTTTGCCAATGAGGGTCCACGTCCTACCTCCAGGATTTGTTACAAGTGTGGAGAGCCAGGCCACATTGCTCGTATTTGCACTCAGACCCATGTTGCTCCACCCCAGTCCAAGAAATCTGTTGGCCGTGATAAGCCATCACGCAAGATGATCAGTGTCAAGTCAGCTCCCATCGAACATGGACGTGTGCATCACGTCTCAGCCAAAAACGCTCATGATGATCCAGATGTCGTTCTTGGTACACTCCTTGTCAATTGTCATCCGGCATCGGTTCTATTCGATACTGGAGCATCTCATTCCTTCATTTCCGAAAGTTATGCCCGCTTACACGACCTGTCATTTTGTGATATGCCCTCCCCAGTACTCATTCAAACTCCTGGATCCAAATGGCAAACTTCTAGTGTAAGCCATGGAAATAAAATCCTTGTCGACAGACTTGTGTTTCTTGCATCACTTGTAGCCCTCAAGTCTTCAGATATTAATATCATCTTGGGTATGGACTAGATGACAGCTCATCATGCCAAGATTGATTGCATCACTAGGTCTTTTCAGCTTACACACCCATCTGGCAAGATAGTCACTGTCACCACTAGAGTTGCAAAGCGTCAACTCTATTCTCTTAATGCCAGTCCTCTTCCAGACCTTGAAGATGTTCCGGTAGTCCGTGACTTTCCGGATGTATTTCCAGAGGAACTGCCAGGTGTTCCACCTGACCGAGATGTAGAGTTTGTTATAGAGCTTATCCCAGGAACCGCTCCAATCTCTAGGAGACCTTACAAGATGGCACCCTTAGAACTAGCTGAGCTTAAGAAACAACTTGTTGATTCCTTGCAAAAGGGTTTCATCCATCCTAGTTCTTCTCCTTGGGCTTGCCCCATCCTCTTCGTTAAGAAGAAAGATGGTACGGATCGGATGGTTGTAGGTTATTGTCCCGTTAATTTGGTCACGGTAAAGAACAAGTATCTGCTTCCGAGGATCAACGACCTGTATGATCAGCTCGCTAGATCCTCAGTCTTCTCCAAGATTGATTTGAGGTTAGGATACCATCAAATCAAGATTAGGAATGGGGACATCCCCAAGACGGCTTTCGTCACTCATTATGGTCAGTACGAGTACACCGTCATGTCCTTCGGTCTAACCAATGCTCCAGCCACTTTCTCCCGCTTGATGAACTCGATCTTCATGGAGTACTTAGATAAGTTCGTCGTGGTTTACCTCGATGATATTCTTATTTACTCGAAGAACGAGGAAGAGCATGCCGAACATCTTAGACTTGTTCTAGAAAAACTCAGAGAGCACCGCCTTTATGCCAAGTTCTCCAAGTGCGAATTTTGGTTGCCAGAAGTGACCTATCTCGGCCACGTAATCTCTGGTAAGGGCGTTGCTGTCAACCCCGAGAGAGTTCAGGCCGTCCTTGATTGGACTCCACCTGAAACAGTTAAACAAGTTAGGAGTTTCCTTGGTCTAGCCAGTTACTGTCGCCGCTTTGTTGAGAACTTCTCTAAAGTGGCCAAACCTCTCACGGAACTTCTCAAGAAAGATAAAAAGTTTGAGTGGTCCCCATAGTGTGAGCACAGTTTTCAGGAACTAAAAAGACGCCTGACTTCTGCCCCCATACTTGTGCCATCGGATTTCACTAAGGACTTTGTTATCTACTGTGATGCCTCACGACAGGGACTAGGTTGCATTCTTATGCAGGATCGTCATGTGATTGCCTATGCATCTCGACAGTTGCATCCACATGAGGAAAATTATCCTACACATGATCTAGAGCTTGCAGCCGTAGTCTACGCACTTAAGACCTGGCGACATTACCTTCTTGGTAACCGTTGCGAGATCTACACCGATCACCAGAGCCTCAAGTATATCTTCACCCAACCAGATTTGAACCTTAGGCAAAGACATTGGTTGGAGTTGATCTCAGATTACGACTTAGGGATTACTTACACCCCAGGCAAAGCCAATGTTATGGCTGATGCTTTAAGTCATAAGTCTTATTGCAACAATCTCATGTTGCAGCAAGGCCAACCACTGCTCCATGAGGAATTATGTAAGCTTAACCTTCACATTGATCCTCACGGATTCCTTTCTACCTTGGTGGCGAAACCTAAACTTGAGGATCAGATCATTGCTGCCCAGAAGTTTGATAAGGGTGTTACCCGCATCAAGAGAAACATTAAGAAGGGAGTTGGTGGTTGTTTCTCTATGGATGATCGAGGTGTTGTGTTCTTTGAGAATCGTTTGGTGGTTCCCAAGAATCAACATCTGCGACAACTGATCCTTAAGGAGGCTCATGAATCTCCTCTCACGATTCATCCCGGTAGTACTAAGATGTATCCGGACCTACGCCAGAGGTTCTGGTGGACTAGGATGAAGAGAGAAATTGCTGAGTTCATTGCTAAATGTGACGTTTGTCATCGCGTTAAGGCAGAACATCAAAGACCTGCTGGCACCCTTCAGCCTCTAGCTATTCCTGAGTGGAAATGGTATAAAGTTGGTATGGACTTCATCACCGGCTTTCCCAGGACCAAGAGAGGGAATAATGCTATCTTCGTAGTCATTGATCGTCTCTCCAAAGTGGCTCACTTCCTGCCTGTCTGAGAGAGTATCACTGCTAGTCAGCTTGCTGACTTGTATATTTCTCGAATAGTGTCACTTCACGGTGTTCCACTAGAGATCAATTCAGACCGTGGTAGTCTTTTCACTTCTCATTTATGGGAGAGTTTCCAGACTGCCATGGGCACCCATCTTTCCTTCAGTACCGCTTTCCACCCTCAGTCAAGTGGTCAGGTGGAACGGGTTAACCAAATTCCCGAAGACATGCTTAGAGCTTGCGTTATCTCATTCGGTATGGATTGGGAGAAATGTCTTCCTTTCGCCGAGTTTGCTTATAACAATAGCTATCAATCCAGTCTCAAGAAAGCTCGTTTTGAGATACTTTATGGACGAAGATGTCGAACACCGTTGAACTGGTCAGAAACCGGTGAAAGACAATTCTTTGGACCGGATATGATCTAGGAAGCAGAAGAGCAAGTTCGCATCGTTCGTGAGAATTTGAAATCAGCCCAGTCTCGTCAAAAGAGCTAGTATGATCGCCATCATAAGGAAGTGGCTTATGAAGTTGCTGACAAAGGTTACCTTTGGGTTACTCCTTTGAAGGGTACCCATCGTTTCGGTATCAAGGGTAAGTTGGCTCCTCGTTACATTGGTCCTTTTCGCTTTCTCGCTAAACGAGGAGAGGTTGCCTACCAATTGGAACTACCCCCACATCTTTCTTGAGTTCATGATGTCTTCCACGTCTCTCAACTCAGGCGTTGCTTCTCGGATCCCATCCGCGGAGTGGACCACGAAACGCTTGATCTCCAAGATAACCTCACATATCGAGAGTATCCCGTTCGCATTCTGGATCAAGCAGAGCGTGTCACTCTGTCACACCCTGATTTTCATGTCACATTGCTTAAACTAATTACCATGTTAAAAATGTGGATTTACAAAAACTTTTGAGTGTTTTTGGCTTTGCTTGATTGATTTTCTGTCTGCTGTTTGCTAGTGCATTAAAAATCAAATAAATCCTCCAACTCTTATACTTCATCTCCTTGATCCAAAACTTTTTCCCAATGATCATGCCATGTGTGTAGAACAATATAGAATCTTCTTATAAAAATATTTTGGCCAAATAGTATTTTTCTAAAATTAGTTTTCCAAAAACCCCTGAATTGAGGTTTGCACTACAAGTACCTTATTTAGGGTGTGAAAAATCTTTGAAAAAGTATATTTGAATCCTATTAGGTATAGGACTCCCAGAAACCACAAAATTATAATTCTAAAAGTTATTTTTATATTTTATTCAAAAGCTTTTTCTTAAGGCCAGAAATGGTCTTTAATAGGGAAAAATTATTTAACTAATTCAAAAATATTTTCCAAAATTCAGGGAGACTCATAGGACATATATTGTCCATATATAAGAGTTTCAGCACATGGTCATGTTCAAAATAATGGGCAAATCCTTCCAAAACCCTTTCTGGATATTTCAAGCTTTTAAAATATTTACAAAGGGTTTATTCTCCAAATATTCCAGGGAAATTCTGACATGTCAAATATGACATATTTGATGATCTTGCAAAGCCTCATGCCTTGAAGATCAAGGAAACATCATCTAATCCCCTCAAAACCATTTCTGTCCATTTTGAAGTTTGAGCAACTTTACATTGCCAAACTTGTCCAAATGCTCTAAAACTTGGTGCACATGCTAAAATGATGTAATTATGCATTTATGCCAAATGGCACAAGTTTTGGAGAAGCATAACTTGATCTAAGTGCCCCAAAACCATTTCTGTTCAAATTCAAATTTGAACAACTTTACATTACCAACTTTTTACCTGGGGCTTCAAACTTTGTGAGCATGATCATAACCCCAAATGATGATACTACACCAAGTGGTGCATCAAGGGGAGATGATTAGCTTAACTCAAACAAGGTGAAACCATTTCTTTTGATTTCTAGGGTTCACCCAAGTTACATTGGCAACTTTTCCCAAATGAGCTCAAATTTGGTGAAAGGCCCTAATTATACGTGACATTTGATCCTATTAAGTCTCATGTCAAGTGGAGCTATTTTGCTTGCCCAAAACATGATCAAACACCTTCTGTCAAATTACCAAAAC
Organism: Secale cereale; assembly: GCA_902687465.1. NCBI lineage: Eukaryota > Viridiplantae > Streptophyta > Magnoliopsida > Poales > Poaceae > Secale > Secale cereale. Next base: position 383,443,487 of record LR738710.1, on the reverse strand, counting down.
CATTGTTTGGACCCCTTTTACTATTTCCCTTAAGCTCAACTTTCTACCACAACTTCTCCTAGGCATCTGCTACCTCCAGTAACTCTCCCCTGCCTCAGCTCAATTATTGGAAGGGGGTAAAACCCCATTTTACTCTTGTGGACAGCAACACTCTTCTCCTCTTTCACCTCTCTCCTCACTCCAGTGGCTCCCAGAGCATCCAAGACCACCTCCCAATTGTTTACTACCCCCCC
>LR738710.1:383415810-383436666 GCA_902687465.1 Secale cereale | reverse complement strand
GGGGTAGGTCTGTCACACCCTGATTTTCATGTCACATTGCTTAAGCTAATTACCATGTTAAAAATGTGGATTTACAAAAACTTTTTAGTGTTTTTGGCTTTGCTTGATTGATTTTCTGTCTGCTGTTTGCTAGTGCTCTAAAAATCAAATAAATCCTCCAACTCTTATACTTCATCTCCTTGATCCAAAACTTTTCCCCAATGATCATACCATGTGTGTAGAACAATATAGAATCTTGTTATAAAAATATTTTGGCCAAATAGTATTTTTCTAAAATTAGTTTTCCAAAAACCCCTGAATTGAGGTTTGCACTACAAGTACCTTATTTAGGGTGTGAAAAATCTTTGAAAAAGTATATTTGAATCCTATTAGGTATAGGACTCCCAGAAACCACAAAATTATAATTCTAAAAGTTATTTTTATATTTTATTTAAAAGCTTTTTCTTAAGGCCAGAAATGGTCTTTAATAGGGAAAAATTATTTAACTAATTCAAAAATATTTGCCAAAATTCAGGGAGACTCATAGGACATATATTGTCCATATATAAGAGTTTCAGCACATGGTCATGTTCAAAATATTGGGCAAATCCTTCCAAAACACTTTCTGGATATTTCAAGCTTTTGAAATATTTACAAAGGGTTTATTCTCCAAAAATTCCAGGGAAATTCTATCATGTCAAATATGACATATTTGATGATCTTGCAAAGCCTCATGCCTTGAAGATCAAGGAAACATCATCTAATCCCCTCAAAACCATTTCTGTCCATTTTGAAGTTTGAGCAACTTTACATTGCCAAACTTGTCCAAACGCTCTCAAACTTGGTGCACATGCTAAAATGATGTAATTATGCATTTATGCCAAATGGCACAAGTTTTGGAGAAGCATAACGTGATCTAAGTGCCCCAAAACTTTTCTGTTCAAATTCAAATTTGAACAACTTTACATTGCCAACTTTTTACCTGGGGCTTCAAACTTTGTGAGCATGATCATAACCCCAAATGATGATACTACACCAAGTGGTGCATCAAGGGGAGATGATTAGCTTAACTCAAACAAGGTGAAACCATTTCTGTTAATTTCTAGGGTTCACCAAAGTTACATTGGCAACTTTTCCCAAATGAGAGCAAATTTGGTGAAAAGCCCTAATTATATGTGACATTTGATCTTGTTAAGTCTCATGTCAAGTGGAGCTATTTTGCTTGCCCAAAACATGATCAAACACCTTCTGTCAAATTACCAAAACCATTGTTTGGACCCCTTTTACTATTTCCCTTAAGCTCAACTTTCTACCACAGCTTCTCCTAGGCATCTGCTACCTCCAGTAACTCTCCCCTGCCTCAGCTCAATTATTGGAAGGGGGTAAAACTCCATTTTACTCTTGTGGATAGCAACACTCTTCTCCTCTTTCACCTCTCTCCTCACTCCAGTGGCTCCCAGAGCATCCAAGACCACCTCCCAATTGTTTACTACCCCCTCGACCCCCAGACATCCTTGGGCATGATGGACACGACCAAAGCGGCGAGGACACGGCTATGCCGGCCAAACGAGCTCTCTGGAGCGCGCTACAGTGCCCTGGCGCACTGTAGCCTCGCCCAACCAGGAGCCCCTGACCACCTCGGGCCTTTCCCTCGTGTCTCCCGAGGTGCCCTCGACGTCCGCGACCTGCAGGACTATCGGCCCTATCCTCCCCTGCCCTCCTTCTCCCTCCGCGAGCTCGCCCGAGCGCGTCCATGGACGCAGCTCATGGTGCACCGCGGCCGCGCCTATATAAGCTATCCCCTACTCTCCCTCTCGCCTCTGATCAATCCCCCTGCACCCCACGAACCTCCTGGACAAGCTACCTCTCCCCATGGCACTCTCTTTCCCCCTCCATGGCCGGCGGCCCCTTCCACGGCCATTCGGCCCTTCACCTCTTCGGGCCTCCCCCGACCTACCCTGGGCATCTGGATGGATGCGGCACCCCTCCCTGAGAACTCCGATGTGCCGCACACCGCCGGAGGTGGCCGGAATCGCCCGCACGGGTGGCAGCCGGGCCTTGCTCCGACCTCGCCCGTGCACGTGCGAGGGAGGTGCTGTCTCTCCCCTGACTCCTCCTCCGGGCGCGACCGAGCCGCGCGGCACCGCTCCCGTCTCCGGCCGGCGTAGGCTGGCGGTGTGGCGCAGGCGGCCAACGAAGCCGAGCCTCCCCTGCCCCTCCCGTCGAGAGGAAGACGACGACGGACGTGGGGGACGACCTGCGGCTTGGCCCCGCAGGTCAGCGACCCCGCCTGCCGCCACGTAGTTTAAGTGGAGGCGGGACGGCAGGGAACCACTTTCCCAGCGCGAAAGCGCAACCTACGAAGGCGCCTCCGACGTCACCGCCCCCCCTGTGCACGCGGCCGAGCCATGGGCCGGCCCAGTTTCTATGCGGCCATCCTCTGCCCAGTGTGCAGCATAAGGGTATAAGCCCTTTCTCCTTCCCTTTCTCTTTTTCTGTATAATTCAAAAACCCTTAAATAATTCATTTGAACTCCAAATTTGATGATTCAAATTTTTGGTAGTTTCTAAAATCATGCTCTATCACATGATGCAACATGCACATTTTTCCAGGAACATTTCCTTCACAAATAATTATCAAATACCCATATTCCATTTTCTGTGATGAACTTTAGAAAATCACTGAGGGCTCAAATTTGATCCAAATGCAGTGGTTCAAATTCCTAGGTGCTTGTCATACCCAAACTTAGTTTTGGAACATTTTTATTAATAATTTCTGTGCCCCACCAAATAATGAGCCATTTCTTCATATTTATCTACTTTGCAAAATCCTAGGAAATTCATTTGAATTCCAAATCCAGTGAAACCAACTCCTAGATGCTTCTAAAATCATGACTTGTTGATGGGTGCCTTTGCTCATCATTCAAGAATATAATTCTGTACACTTCTTTCAAATCCATAAAACCCTTGATTCCATCATATTGAAATGTGCCGAACCATCCATTGATCATACCCCAATGAAACCACCTTGGTTATTTTTCATATGACCAGAGGTATCCTAGAAAAGTCCAACTCCTATTTTTAGAGCACTTTTATTTTTGCTTTGATTGTGTTGCTTATTATGATTGTTTCCATCGTTAGTTGACGAAATAAACGAAGTACTCGGAGATGGACCAGAAGGTTTGAAGACACGGAAGAATAAGGCAAGCAACCCTTTGACCATGTTCGAGAAACCTTTTTATGCATGTCTCATAGCACCTTATTATCAGTGCATCAGAATCATGTAGAAGAGGTGACCACTTTGGTTGGTGCCTTGGTTACTTTGCTATTGAAACTTGCATCAAGCATGACCCTACCTTCCTATGAGGGTTATGCGGGTGGGAGTAGTTAGGTTGCTTTAATTGTGGCTATGCAATTGGGACGGGTATATGCATGGTGACGGAGGCAGAATACTTTCAAAAGACTTTTCGAGAACCCCGTCGGGTGCCACTTATGCCCGAGGGAGATGGTGAGATGGGTAACCACTTAATGACGAAGTGGTGTACCGAGGCAAGTGTGTGTGTTGTTTTGAAAACAGATTGGTTTAAGTTGCGACCGTTATTCCAACCTTACATGCGCAACCACTCTACCCTTATATGGGAAAGGGCATTATTGATTACCTAGGTGGATACTAGCATGGTGCCCGCATTACTAGTGACGGGGGTGACACGAGGTCACTCCCGGGACGGGGTCGTGCTTGGATAGGCGGCCATGACTGTTTTCACAGGGCACCGGACACACTGTTGGTACCCCGTGTCACTGGTATGTGATGAATATGGGAGCAAGTCTCCACAATTTCTAAGATGTGAAATGTTTGGCACGTGGCTGTTACCAATCGAGTGGACTCTATGTTAGTGTCGTCTAGGGAAAGATAGTGATCGGGTGCTTACCCCGGGTACTTGAGGTACCGCGGGTCGTGGATGTCACGGTAGTTCCCCGGATCTAGTGGTTAAAGTGTGCAACCTCTGCAGAGTGTAAAACTATTCGAATAGCCGTGTCCACGGTCAAGGACAGTTGGGTAACCGCTCTTGGGCTACATCCAATGTTTGCGAAACCTGGTGTGTGTGTGTGTGAGGAAACAACATGGTTCAGTGATGTTGATGATGTGATTCTTGAGGAAATCACAATGAGCTTGAGCATGAGTTGATTACAACTCTTTCTCGATAATGATGTCTGTGACCTCCTGATACTTGTTGCAGACACATGCATGCCCATGTTATGTTGATCATACTCGCACATGAAAAACTAGCTTTCCGCAAAACTGCCAATCTAGCAGTAGAGCCTTGCATAATTATTCTGTCATCACACTTGGGTTGCTTGCGAGTACATTCAAAGTACTCATTGGCTTGCCACTGGTTATTTTATTGGCCAGGCATGAGTGAACAGGATTTGATGAAGATTTCTTGGTGACGAGCATGCGAGCTAGGATGCTTCCCAGTCAGAATGCCTGTAGGGTTAAGGCAGATGGCATGGGTCCATGTTGTTATTGAAGATTTCCGCTGCAACGATATACTCAAGACTTGACCATTATGGTCCTATTTGTGTAATACGGTATGTATGGATGTAAGACTCTTGTTATTCAGCTTCTGTGTGTTCAGTGAGCATTGATCTCTGGGATCACTGTAAATATTGGTTAGAGATAAAAATCAAACCAATATTATTAGGAGCTCATAAATATTTATTTTGGGCATTTGGAATTAATGCAATAATTATTTGCTTGGATATATATTTATTATATATCTTATATATGTCCAAAATTGTGATTCTTTATTTTGAGGGGCTTGGATTAATTCCTAGGTCCCTGCAAAATAAAAATGTCAGAAGAAAATAATTGATTTAGTTTAGAAACTAAATCAAAACATAAGTACAGAAATAGAAAACAGAAACAAATAAAAAAAAGAGAGGAAGCAGACTTACCTGTGCTGGCCCAGCACAGTGCAGCCTGGCCGGCCCAGCCCAACTGGCCGTGCCAGTCGTCACCTACCTCTGCCAGTAGGCAGGGGAGGGACACCGCACGCGCGCGCGAGGCGCCACGCCTCCTGCCTGCTCGCCTGCATCGCCTGGACAGCGCGGCGACACCACGAAGCATCTCCTCGGTGCCATCCCGAATGCCCTGACACCCTTTATCCCCCTCCTACCCTCTCCCTCGTCTGCTCTTCGCCATGGCCGAGCGCCGCCGTTGCCGCCGCTCGTCATTGCCGTAGCCACCGCCTGCCCCTCACATCTCCGACGAGCCCCCGAGCTCCGCCCCGCCGCCGTGCATTTCTACGCCAAACTACAGGACCTCGGGCACCCTGAGGCCTCGTCCCCGAGCTCTTCTTCTCCGCACGGCCACTGGACCCCGTCGACGAATTCGCCGCCTCCGACGCGTCCCCGAGCCCACTAAGCTAGTTTGCCGCCTCACTGTGAGCTCCTCCTTCTTCCCCCCTGTCCTTGCCGTCGTTTGCGCCCTCTAGGTGTCGCCCCCTTGCTGACCGAATCTTGCCGCCGCCGGTGATGCCGCCGCCGTGGCCACGGCCACGCACGCTCAAAACCGAGCACGCCACCGCACTCGGTGCTTCACCAGGAGCCCGTAGCACCCCTCCCCTGGCCTCCCCGTGCCCCGTAGCGCTGTTTCCGACGAGGCCCGAACTCCGGCGCCGCCGCGAGCTCCGTTCCGGCCAGCTCCGGCGCCCCCACACCCTCCCGTCGGCGTGAATGGATGCGGACGAGCTCCAGCTCCCCGTAGCTGGTCTCTGCTGCCCAAATGAATGCCGTAACAACGATCACGTTCCCCTCCGCCACGTCTGTGGACGCCGGCGTCGAGACGCCGGCAGGTTTGACTCGCTGACCGGCGTGGTTCGACCCCCCACTGCCCAGTTGACCACCCCTCTCTCTCACTGACATGTGGGCCCCGCCCAGCTAATTAGTTGTTAGGATTTGTGTTAGTACTAATTAACTTAGTTAGGTTAGTCCTACAGTCACTGACTAGTGGGCCCTGCCCAGTTAGTTAGGGCTAACTAACTCAGTTAGTTTACTGAAGCCACTGACGTGTGGACCCCACACGTCAGGTTTGACCTGAGTCAGCGCTGCTGACTTGCTGACGCAAGCATGACGCAGTGCTGACACAATAAACAATTTTTTGGAATTGTTTTTGTTTAGGAAAATCCAGAAAATTGTTTAAACTTCAAAAAATCACAGAAATTCAACCGTAGCTCAGAATGAAATAATTTATATATGAAAAATTATCAAAAAAATTCAATCTATCCATCTTTACCATTTTCATGCATGAGAAATGAAGTTATACCCACTGTTTATATGAAAATACATAAATGGCATTTAATAATGCTTATTTTAGAGTTGCATTTGGTTCAAATGGAATTCAACCAAATAAAATGCTAGTTGCATTAGCTCAAACAACATCATAACTTCATGCCATATTCATGCATCATATTGTTGCATATGCTTGTGTTTGATTGCTGGCACCGTCCTTCTCGATAGGTTCTGCTCCGGAGACCGTTCCAGAGTACCTGTCAGAGGAGAAGTGCTCTACACGTTGTTATACCAGGCAAGCAAACCCCCTTGTTCATTACGATACAACCCCTCTCTCGCTCCTGCTCTCTGTTATTGCATTAGGACAACAACGACTTCAACTGCTACTTTATGTTGCTGTAGTTGAACCCATTCCTCTGGATGACCTGTCATTCCACAGTAAATAGTTGAAACCCACTAGCATGTGTAGGAGTTGATTGAAGCCATGTTGTGATCTTACCATGCCTTGCTTGCTATTTCTTAGAGTGTGTCAGGTCTGATTCATCGGGAATGAATTGGAGTGCAGTGATATGTTCTGATGCTGAGAGTTAAGTGTGTGAACACGATTTGGTAAAGGTAGCGGTGAGAGGCCATGTAGGAGTACATGGTGGGTTGTCTCACTGGAACCGTCCCTAAGAACTGAGTTATGTGTATGTTGTCCAATGACCAACAACTACCACGCATTGGAATGCTTAAGTGCCCCTCTCGAGTTATTAACCGACTTGGTCTCTGTCCAGGAGTTGCAACTAGTTTCTGGTGTTTGTAGGTAGTGTTAGTAGTCTACCAAGTGGCACTCGGCCAGTGGGCTAGGGATAGACTAGGCACCGTGGCACGGTGTACCAAGCGTAGATCGACTCGGCGAGGTGGGCTTGGGAACCATGCGCACATCATCTGCGGCCGTGAGCGACACCCCGGCCGGATCTCCTTACGGATGGAACCCGAATAGGCGATAAACCTGGATTAGAGTCTTGTGTGGTTAGTCAGGTCGTGGCCGACACCCTCGCCAGGCTTCCGCTTGAAGGTTGCCGAGATACACGAGATGTACATGGCGGTAAGTGGCGAGAGCGTGTGTGAAGAAGTACACCCCTGCAGGGTTAACATGATCTATTCGAATAGCCGGGTCCATGGTTATGGACTTCTTGGATGCTTACGTGGTACATAGACAACTTGAAGTGGATACTCCAAAATACTCAAGACAAGTGTGAGTGATATGGATGGCCTTCTCGTAGGGAGACGGGGATGAATCCATAGTGGTGTATTGTGTGGTGCTTAGTGGACTCGTGTGCGCCACCTCAAAAGAGTTACCAGCAGTCGTAGAATAGGATAGCCACTGAGTCAAAGCTGGCTTGCTGCAACTAAACCCCACTTTGCCTTCTTGATACAAGTGCATGTATGATAGGATCTGATGTAAGTCTTGCTGAGTACCTTTGTACTCATGTTTGCTTAATTTATGTTTTGCAGATGAGATTGCTGTCTCACTAGTAGTTCCGCTTGGACTTCGACAAGTAGCTTGTTACCTCAGCTACGATCTTGGATGAGTGTTGTAGATAGTCAGGCTCTTCAGACTTTTTCATTTGTAGATGTCTGTACTCAGACATGTTGTGTTTCCGCTTGTTGCTTGTATGCTCTGAATGTTGGGTCATGAGACCCTTGTTTGTAATATCTGGCTCCTCGGGGCCTAATGAATAAATACTTTGCTTATTAGAGTCTTGTTGTGATGCCATGTTGTATTTGCACATATTGAGCATATTGTGTGTATGTTATTGAAATGCTTGGTATGTGTGGGATCCGACACCTAGTTGTTACCCTTGGTAGCTTATCTTACAGGGAAATGTCTCCTAGTGCTTCCATTGAGCCTTGGTAGCTTGCTACTGCTCCAGAACACTTAGGCTGACCGGCATGTGTCCTTCTTCGTTGCTGTGTCTGTCCCTTAGGGGAAATGTCACACGTTGTTCCTTTAAGTCCTTGTAGCTTACTACGACTTGGGTTCATACGTTGATGACCGACACGTTCTTTGCTGGGTCATGTATGCATGTCTGTGTAATTTAGTGCCACTTTTGGTTTATAACTGGTCATGTCGGCCCGGGTTCTCTGTCATATGGATGCTAGCGACACTATCATATGCATGAGCCAAAATGCGCAAACGGTCCCGGGCCAGGTAAGGTGGCACCCGTGGGGATACCGTGCGTGAGGCCGCAAAGTGATATGGTGTGTTACATGCTAGACCGGTGTGACTTAGGATTGGGGTCCCGACACCATTGGAGTGAGTTGCACTTTCAATACCTACACAGGTTAGTCCCACAAGGAACAAACAAGGATATCCATATAAATAGAGTGAATTGCAGACATGATGATGTCCATGAAAGCATTAGGTTACCTTGTCCCTTGTCTTACCAACAAGAGGGTTTGTGACTCTTTGACCTAGTGCAAGATATGGAAGTTGTTTGCACTTGTCCTAGCCAAAATGATATGATTGAGGTATGTTGGCGGAGTCACCCTCAAGAACTCTCTAGTTCTTCTTCTTCGAGATCCACACCATCTTGATGGGAATCCTTGGAGTTGTAGTCATACTTGATGAAGTAGAACTTGAAGTAGTCTTGGGAACCCACTTGACCAAGGCCTTAGGAACTTCTTCAAATGCACCAGTCTCTTATTGAATCTTGTCCTTGCCCTTTAGCTTCTGGCCTTGTGGTGGAAGATCATCTTGTGCTTGTGTCCCTTGGAAAGAAGTAGGATCATACTTCTCTTGTTGAGGAACAAACTTCGTCTTGGGGTATTGATCTTCTTCCCACTCAACTCCATTGGCATTGAAATTTCGTTCAAAACCAACACCTTGATTCTTCCGGTGTCTTCCTTGCTTGCGTTCAATTTCCTCAAATTGCTTACTCCCGGCAAGGCTCTTGTATACACCTTTCTCTATAATTCCCTTCAATAATATATTTTCTTGGCTAAGAGAATCATTAGTGGAATCAGGAGAACTACTAGAAGCAATAATATTGGATTTAGTATTGTCAGCGTCCTGGGAACGGGGGTGCCCACACTTGCCTGCCTGCGGCCCAGGGCGTGGCTCACAGTACGGCCTGTTACGGCCGAACATCTTCAACAACCACTCAAGACCCTCGCGAGGGGCCAAGCCTGGCGAGGCGGACGACGCAAGGCATCCCTTGGGGCGGCCTCGCCAGGCCGGCTCGGGAGGATCGGAGATATCAAGGCAAGGGGCACCTCGCGAGGTCCTCGTGACGTGAGCAGTGACGACCGATGCCAGGCGGGCGCCAGCGGGTGTAGATTGCCAGTTTCCTCTTTGGTGTTAAAGGAGCAGGTGCAGGTGAGGAGTCCCGAGGCGTCAGGCAAATGTTTCCATATCGGTGCAACGAGACCAAGACCAACAGGACGACAGGACGGCGGTCATCGCGGAGCCACGGCAGCGTCACCACCAGAACCTTTGGCAGGCGAAGACTACCTTTTGTCACGATAGCTTGTACTAGCTGTCCCCTTCAAATTTGGTCGTTGTGGGATTCCTTCCTGCTCAATATTTGGGAAGAGAACCCTGTCCACTATAAATAGGACTAGCCACCACCATTGAGCTGATCTCATATCAAGTTGATCAGATAGAAGGCCACACACCACAAGCTCGCCCTAGCGCAAGAACACCTGTCCTCAGGAGGCAGTTCATCCATGTACTAGTTCTTCCTCAGCCTACAAGGCAATCCACCACACCACACTAGATTAGGGTGTTACACCACAACGGTGGCCCAAACCAGTATAAATGTTGTGTCTCTTGTTCATCGGATCAGACGAGCTAGGCCTAGGACTGTTGAGTAGGCGAGTTAGGGCGAAAGGAGAGATCTTCGTGCGCACCCTAGAGTTCGAACCTTGAGGGTTTTGCCGAAACACTAGATCCGACATTTGGTGCGCCAGGTAGGGGTGTGCCGAAGTTCTCTCTCCGTCCGTCCCACTCTCCGCTCACCAAGTTCTCATGGCGGACGTTCCCCCTCCGACGGGCTTGGTGGCAGCGCCCAGCGTCGCTCCCGGCCACTGGGCCTTCACCCCCGCCTTACGGCGGGTACACTCGCCACCCAGGTTCAGGCCGAATCTGCCACCGCGCTACAATGGGAAGACCGACCCATTTGTCTTCGTCCAGGCCTACGAAGAGGCCATCTCGGCGGTCGGCGACGACGACAAGGTCATGGCAATCTGGCTCCCCATGGCAGTCAACGGCGTGCCACGTGCCTGGTTTTTTAGCCTGCCAGAATTGTCGGGATCCTGGGAAGAGCTACGTGACCTCTTCCTCATGTGCTTCGGGGCACCGGCGCCGCACGCCGTCGCTGCCCTCCTCGACGGCTCCCAAGCACAACCCTCCGGCTGACACATCAAGCAGATCTTTCGCCAGACGGGCGTCACCTCCTTACACAAGGGGGATGCTCCTGGGTGGGTGACTCCCAAGGCCGACCTCGACTTTGACTCGGGAGACCACCCCGCCTCCACCGCGAGCTCCGGCGCTCTCCCGATGCTCTGCACCCCCACCATCTGCAACATGGCAGTCACCAAGACCCTCATCGTCTGTGGTGCTGGCATCAACATGCTCTCAGTGGAAGCTTTCAGCTTGCTCCAAGTGCCACTCGAGCGGCTACGCCCCACCAAGCCCTCCACCGCGAGCTCCGGCGCTCTCCCGATGCTCTGCACCCCCACCATCTGCAACATGGCAGTCACCAAGACCCTCATCGTCTGTGGTGCTGGCCTCAACATGCTCTCAGTGGAAGCTTTCAGCTTGCTCCAAGTGCCACTCGAGCGGCTACGCCCCACCAAGCCCTTCTCCGGGGTCGGCAGCGGTTCTACCAGCCCCCTAGGGAAGACCCGCCTCCCGGTTACCTTCGGCACCCGGGTCAACTACTGCACCGAGCTGATCGACTTTGACATCGGCCGAATCAGTCTCCCGTACAACGCCATCCTCGGGTACCCAGTGCTGGCTCAGTTCATGGCCGCAACCCATCCAGCCTATAACCTCGTGAAGATGCCGAGGAGCCGCGGAGTCCTTACCGTGACGGGGGACACCAAAGAAGCCCTGGCAGCCATCAAGCGCGTCTTCCGGACCGCTGCGACAGCACGTCCTGCTGAGGAAGCCGCCCCTGGGACCAAGGGGGCTGCCCCTGCCAAGAAGAAGCAACTTTCTCCCAAGATCAAGCCGAGACAAAGCAGGTGCAAGTGGATGAAGATGAGCCGTCAGGCGTCGCTTTCACCATAGGAGCTGGCCTTCCCCCGGCTCAGGAGAAGGCACTGGCTGGATTCCTGCACGTGAAGAGGGACATGTTCACGTGGGAACCCAAGGATCTGGCAGGAGTCCCAAGAGAGGTGATCGAGCATCACCTAAACGTATGCCCTAACATGCGCCCCATGAAGCAGAAGACCATGCGCCAATCCATGGAGAAGCAGTCCTTCATCATGCAGTAGACTCGTAAGCTAGAGGCGGCGGGCGTCATCCGTGAAGTCCGGTACCCGGAGTGGCTGGCAAATCCCTTCGTCGTACCCAAGAAGGAGGGAAAAGAGCGCATGTGCGTCGACTTCACCAACCTCAACAAAGCTTGCCTACAAAATATGTTCCCTCTGCAACACATCGATCAAATCGTCGACTCCACCGCCGAGTGCGACTTGTTGTGTTTCCTGGACACCTTCTCAGGTTACCACCAGATCAAGATGGCGCTGCAAGATGTCGAAAAGACTGCCTTCCTCACCCCATGCGGGGTGCACTACTACACCTGCATGCCATTTGGATTGCAGAATGCAGGAGCAACCTTCCAGCGGTTAATGCACATCGCACTGGGAAAGCAGCTCGGGAGGAACGCTGAGGCGTATGTGGACGACATCATCGTAAAATCTCAGGAGGCCTCAACTCTTATCATAGATCTGGAAGAGACCTTCGCCAACCTACGTAAGGTAGACCCGCGGCTTAACCCGGAGAAGTGCATGTTCGGAGTCCCTTCAGGCAAGCTCTTGGGCTTCCTCTTGTCGCACCGAGGAATTGAGGCAAACCCCGAGAAGGTCAAGGCCATAGAAAAGATGAGTCCGCCCAAGAACCTCAAGGAGATCCTGAAGCTGGCTGGTTGTGTAACGTCGCTGGGGCGTTTCATCTCCAAGCTAGGGGAGAGAGCCCTCCCCTTCTTCAAGCTGATGAAAAGGAAGTGCCCGTTCGAATGGACCCCTGAGGTGGATGCAGCGTTCGAAGACCTCAAGAGATACCTCACCAACCTACCAGTGATGGTGGCACCCAAGCCTCGAGAGGCATTGGTGCTTTACCTGGCCGCGACGCCACATTCAGCTAGTCCGGCGCTGGTGGCTGTTCGAGAGGAGCGTCAAGACAACACCTTGCAACCCAAGGGAGGCACTCCCGACACCCCGATAGGGCCGGAAGATGGCCGCGACATACAATCCGACATCCCTGAGGCCGAGGCTGCCCCAACTCATGACCAAACTTCTGGGGAACCTTCCCAGATCACACAGCCGTAGGAGAGTCCAGACTCCACCCTCGTCGAGCACCCGGTATACTTCGTCAGCACGATACTCCGCGATGCCCGAGCATGCTACCCCATGCCGCAGAAGCTCTTGCTTGCCCTCCTCGTCGCTTCACGTAAGCTGTGCCACTACTTCCAAGGCCACCCCATCAAGGTTGTCTCAGCTTACCCCCTAGAAAGGGTACTCCGGAGCCCAAACGCGGTAGGAAGGGTCGCGGAATGGAATATAGAGCTGCATGCATTCCAACCAGAGTTCAACACCACCAGAGTCATCAAGGGGGGCGGGCTTGCTTACTTCGTGGACGAATGGACCGACGCCCCAGTACCCGAAGCGAGCCTGAACCAGTCCCTCTTACCAGGGAGCGAAGCACCTGATGGCCGGGTCATGTACTTTGATGGCGCGTTCGCACACCAGGGCGCTGGGGTAGGGGCTGTGCTCATCTCACCTGCTCAAGACAAGCTCTACTACGCCGTGCAACTCTGCTTTCAGCCAGGTGATAATGTCTCCAACAACATCGCGGAATACGAGGGCCTCAACGCCGTCCTCAGGGCGGCGATAGCCCTGGGGGTGAAACGCCTCGTCATCAGGGGTGACTCCCAACTCCTCGTCAACTTCTCCAACAAGCTGTACGAGCCAAGGGACGAGCATATGGAGGCATACCTCGTAGAGGTATGCAAGATGGAGAAGCAATTCTTGGGCCTAGAGCTAGAGCATGTGCCTCGCCGCACCAATAAGGAGGCCGACAACATCGCCAAGAAAGCGTCCAGGCAACTGCCCGAGGCGCCCGACGTCTTCGAGGAAAGGCTCCTCACGCCCTTAGCGTCACCCCCGCGTGAAGGGCCCGTGAAGCCTCAGGAAGAACTCCCCCAGCCGCCGACCTCAGGAGGCCTGCGGCTCGGCCTCAGGAGCTCGCTTTCTCCCGGCGTTCGAGCCTCAGGAGGGGTACTGGACCGAGGAACTCAAGTCATACCTGGTGCGAGGGGTGTTGCCAGAAAAGGAGGAAGATGCCAAGCGCGTAGCCCGGCAGGCTACGACATGCTGCATCCAAGACAATGAGCTTTACTGGAGAAGGCCAAATGACGTTTCTTTGCGATGCATCTCCTGGAAGCAGGGAGGCGAGCTGCTAGCTGACATCCACGCCTGGGACTGCGTCCAGCACTCATCATCGCGCACCTTGGTTGGCAAGGCGTTCTGTAGTGGTTTTTACTGGCCTACGACACTTAACAACACCGCTGAACTGGTAAAGTCTTGTGAGTCTTGCCAGTTCCATGCCAAGCAGATCCACCAACCAGCCCAGGGCTTGCAAGCCATCCCGCTCTCCTAGCCGTTCGTGGTCTGGGGGCTGGACATCCTGCGCCCTTTCCCTCGAGCGCCCTGGGGCTATCGATACCTTTACATCGCCGTCGACAAGTTTTCCAAGTGGGCTGAAGTGGAAGCAGTCTGAACCATCCCAGCCGGCTCTGTAGTCAAGTTCATCAAGGGCCTCGTAAACCGGTTCGGGGTCCCTAACCGCATCATCGCCGACAATGGCTCACAGTTCACCAGTAACCTTTTCAAGACATACTGTGCTAACCTTGGAACACAGATCTGCTACGCCTCTGTAGCGCACCCCAGGAGCAATGGCCAGGCCGAGCGCGCCAACGCGAAGGTCCTGAGGGGCCTCAAGAACAGGACCTTCAAGAAGAAGCTTGAAGCCTGCGGAAGAGGATGGCACGACGAGCTCCCGTCTGTGTTGTGGTCCATCCGCACCACTGCAACCAAGGCGACGGGCGAGACCCTGAAAGTGCAGTATATCGACTAGAGGGGGGTGAATAGGCGATTTTTATGAAATGCTTCAAAACATGGTAGTTTCAAAGACAAAAGATAAACTCAATCCTATTAGTATGCAGCGGAACATGGACTACACTAGATAAGCCATAGTCATGTATTCAATGAAGTGAAAGCACGAAGACAAATAGCAGCTAGGCAGTAGGGATCATGATGGAAGAAGGAATGAGCTAGCCAAGCTACTCGAAGCCGGGTTTATCAGAGAGATCAAACATCCGGACTGACTAGCAAACCAGGTCATGGTACCAAAGAAGGATAAGTCCTGACACCTGTGTGTCGATTTCAAAGACCTTAACAAGGTCTTCCCTATGGACCCCCTTCCCACTACGTCGCATCGATTAGATTATTGATGCAACCGTGGGACACGATTCACTGTATTTCCTCGACGCGTACTCCGGATACCATCAAATTATTAAGATGAAGGAATCCAATCAAGCCGCAACGGCATTTATCACCCCGTATGGGCCTTTCTGCTTCAATACTATGCCTTTTGGGCTCAAGAATGTCGGCGCCACCTACCAACGCATCATTCAAACATGTCTAGAAAAGTAAATCGGCAAGACCGTGGAGGCATATGTAGACGACGTCGTCATCAAAACCAAGCATGTTGAATCATTGGTGGATGACTTACGCCTTACAGTCGACAACCTCCGAATATATGACATAAAGCTCAATCCGGAAAAGTGCATTTTCGGCGTCCCCGCCGACAAACTACTCGGGTTTATTGTTTCCAATAGAGGAACTGAAACAAACCCAGCCAAAATCCGGGCCCTTTCACAATTGGCAACACCAACTGACCTCAAGCAGGTCCAAAAACTAGTCGGGTGCATGGCAGCTTTGAGCCGTTTTATCTCCAGACTGGGAGAAAAAACATTGACATTGTATCGCCTGCTCCGACGCACCAACCACTTTGTTTGGACAGATGCTTCAACAGCCGGGCTAGAGGAAATAAAAACTTTGCTAGCAAGCAACCCCATCTTGGCCGCACCAAACGTCGGTGAACCAATATTGCTCTACATATCGGCAACTCACCAGGTGGTGAGTGCGGTCCTCGTCGTTGAACGAGAAGAGGAGGGGCATAAATTCCTAACTCAAAAACCGGTATACTATGTATCGACAGTCCTCAAACCGTGCAAATCCCGATACCCGCATTATTAGAAGATAGCTTATGCGGTCTTTATGGCATCCCATAAGCTGCGGCACTACTTTCAGGAGTGCTCTATCATGGTGGCTTGAGAGGTACCACTCAATGATATTATAAAAAACCGGGACAACACCGGCCGGATCGCCAAATGGGCTATTGAGCTCTTACCATTTGAAATAACGTACAAACCACACCAAGCAATTAAATCTTAGGTGTTGCCGACTTCGTCACCGAATGGACAGAGGCCGAACTCCCTAAAGAGTACGACACGTATTCCAACTGGGTGATGCACTTCGATGGCTCTAAAATGCTAGCAGGACTTGGGGCTGGTGTCATCCTGACATCCCCCACGGGAGACACAGTCCGTTATGTGCTCTAGATACTATATACAGACTCTAACAATACAGCCGAATATGTGGCCCTATTGCATGGTCTCCGGATGGTCGTCTCCATGGGAATACAACACCTTGAGGTGTGCGGGGATTCAAACCTTGCAATATCCATAATAAACGGAGAATTTGAGGCAAAAGATCTGAAAATGGCAGCTTATCGCGATGCCGTAGCCAAAATATCAGATCAGTTTGAGGGTCTCGAGTTTCATCATGTAGCTCGAGAGAGTAATCAGGCCGCAAACATCCTCGCTCCCATGGGCGCTAAACATGACCCAGTCCCACCCAACACAGTTGTGGAAAGGCTCTTCAAGCCATCTATGGTGTGGCAGGACTTGAGTGGCAACACTAGTCAGGAGCCGATCATACCCCCCAATTCCGAACATAGTTCCGATATAATCGTAGGCTCGGGTACCAACGTAACACAATCGGCCCATGAAATCATGGCTATAATTGCCCAGTGGACCGAACTTTTCCTCGCCTACCTTACTAGGATTGAGCTCCCAAAGGATCAGACTGAGGCCCATCGCATCGTGCAATGCTCAAAGGCCTACAAAGTTCACGAAGGATTACTGTACAAGAAAAGTACTACCGGAGTCCTTCAAAGATGTATCTCCAAAGAAGAGGGACGGCAGCTCCTGGCTGAAATACACGCTGGTCTTGGCGGCCACCATGCCACGGCTCGGGCCCTTGTAAGTAAGGCCTTCCGCACGGGTTTATTTTGGCCCACGGCCCGGGCAGATGCACATGATCTCGTACAACGCTGCGTGGGATGCCATCTTTTCACTAATCAAAGCCATATGCCGCCCACTGCCCTAAGAACAATCTCCATCACTTGTCCCTTTGCGGTTTGGGGGCTCGATATGGTCGGACCCCTCAAAGGGGGAAGCCATAAGAGGAAATACTTATTGGTTATGGTCGATAAGTTCACTAAGTGGATAGAAGCCAAGCCAGTCAAAACAGCTGAAGTCGGACCGGTCATAGACTTCATATCCAGCGTAGTACACCATTACGGTGTCCCACACAGTATTATTACTGACAACGGCTCTAACTTTACAGCCGATGAGGTGAAAACTTGGTGTGCCAACTTGGGCATCAAACTCGATTACGCCTCCATATATCACCCTCAGACAAACGGTCATGTCGAATGGGCTAACATCATGATAATGAGCGGCATCAAACCTAGACTAGTGCAATCTCTGCAAGAATCAGAAAAACAGTGGGTTGAGGAACTCGATTCCGTACTCTGGGGGCTGCGGACCACGCCCAATCCCATGACCGGATACACACCTTTTTTCATGGTGTACGGCGTGGAGGCAGTCTTGGCTTGTGACATTATTCACGACGCACCTCTAGTGCGCATGTATGAAGAGAGAGAAGCCGAGATCAATCGGCAGGACAACCTGGATGGCTTGGAGGAGGAATGCGATGTAGAGAAGGCCCGTTCCATGATGTATCAACAGCAGGATCGGCAGGAACAAAGGAGAGAAGTACATGTAAAGACTTGCAATGTCGTGGAACTCCTTCTACGCCTACCAGAGAAGAAAAAGGACAAGCTCAAGCCCAAATGGGAGTGCCCCTTTATTATAGATGAAGTTCTCACTGGAGGAGCCTATCATCTTTGCAATGCTTCGGACAATCGCTTAGAGCCAAACCCATGGAACACGGCAAGGCTTCGAAGATTCTATGCCTAAAGTCCGCGCATATACCTTTTTTCCTCGCTCCTTCTTTTCTCCTTTTCACTATTTTCTATTTTCTCGTTTCTACACGAATTTTTAGCGTGTGTTTGGATAAACCGCACACTCGAGGGGTATACATCCTTAAATGTACACACCCCACAATCCTGGGGGCTTCTTTTTACATGAAACTTATTATAATTATTTTTTGAGCATCAAGCTCACCCTATATATGTGTCGTCTATTCACATATATCTTTTTCCCACCATTATATGCACCTTTATGACTTAATTTTTCACCAAGCTGGGTTGCCTGGCTCCTGTGCTTATGCCCTACGTTCCCACTTGTTCGGCTAGGGCATAAAGGGAGCACCTCTGCGATTGTTACAGCCGGGTTATCCGGACATCTACCTCATACGGGTGAAGCCGAAAGCTAGCATTCTTAAGGGAATGATCGGTCGGTGATCAAAAGATGAATTGCCCTCGTTGCAATACAAAACCCCAGATTACAACTTGTATTGTGATTTTTTTGCGTCACAACTTCGGTATGCACAAAATGCCGCATACTGGCCCAGGGAAAGGAACACTACAGGAATCAGCTTCTTTGCCGACTGCCATGGCAGTCGGCAAAGGCATGAATGGCAGTCGGCAAAGCTCTTATAACTATCTTATAACTAAGATCTTCTCTGGATCTTCTTCTTTTCTTCCAACCAACATAACAAAAACACTAAGAAAGAGAGAATGGGTTAGGAGTAGAAATGTATAGTATTCAAACCTGTATGAATGAATGAATAAAATTAACATTCAGGCTCTACGGATGAATCTGTATCGACTTGGCATGTAAATGAATCTATTCAGGACATAGTCAAACTTAGCAAATGAATCTTTTTAGGACATAGTCATTCTCTTTTTGATAGTTCTTGGAGGGTTTTGGTCAAGGAAGTGAAATACCTGGACTGGGTTTTTCTTCGCCACACTCAAGCTGCCCATGATGTATATTTTCTTCCCAGGCAAGATTGCTTGTAGAACATCTAAGAAGGACAGAATAACATCTCTCAGGAAAATATGATGGTAACTGAAACAAGACAGAGTGTTCAAATGATCCAAACTATAAAGTCATGATTTTCAGCACACTAAAAAGGCAACAACAGGTTTATGACTGAAACAAGGGTAAATCCTACAAGACCAGGACCTCTATTATCTAAATAGAAGAAGAAAAGGGCCTTAAGAGCCCTTTCACGCATATGTTGCACCGGTAATTATCCAATGCATCTAACAATGAGCTTTCTGGAAACTTGACGGTGTTTAGGAATTATACAATATTACAAGCCGAACAATGTAAGAATGCTCACTGCAGCTCGGAGATAACTAACAGTAAGTTGCAATTGTTCATGCCGTTTTTAACTACAAAAACACTCATCAGGCACAGGAATTAACCGCGAAGACCTCACTGCTATGGTCAAGGGAAGATTGTATTTAGATTAACAAAGTACACAATTTCATGATAGCTAATTCTCTCAAGCGATTGTTTCAGTCAAAGTTCAGTATGCACACAATTATGTTCAGTTCACGCAAGATTTAGACAAAAAACAGACATATATTTATCGTAGTGGGGATCTCGGATTACTCACCGTCTACGAACTATGCCGAGCAGGGGTACCCGTGGACGGACGCGGTGGCGCTCCTTGTTGCCGGATAGCGGTGGTAGTCGGCTGGGATTGGGGCATACGTAATTGCTTCTCTTCTTTTTCTTTTTCTGGATTGAACAACCAATGTTATCATGTTGATAAACCATTGTGCCGCAGCCGCATAAATTAACATCTTTGTCTTTTTGTCCATCTACAATGCAGTACAGGATTCAGCTATAATATGCAGTACAGGATTCAGCTATAATATGCAGTACAGAGTTTAGAGCTAAAATATGCAGTATAGGATTTACAGCTAAAATAATTCAATAGCACACCGTATGTGTACAAATGGCCAACTACTTAGAACCAAAACCAACATTCTTTTTCCACTGTCAAACATTTTACTAAAGAACAGAATATGAGTTAGGGGAGAAATAACCTCAGATTGAAGTTGTGCCGGTGCTGCCGCTGCTAGATGTATTGACGGTGGCCTTCAACTTTCCTGCACCAGAAAATTACATCAATTAGCGAACTACACATGAGCAAAGACAACACATCCATCAGCCCCTGCACGCACGGACACTAGCACACATCTAGCACACGCATCAACAGCATGCAGGCAGCCGTGCGCACGCGGACGAGCCGTTCAGCCCCGTGCAGGCAGCCGTGCACACGCATCAGTCACCGGCCGCTCACGCCTCCTGAAGCCCCCAGCCGCCGGCCTTGAGATCCAGCTGCGCTGCCGCCAAGCTTGAGATCCAGCCATGTGCGCGCCTCCTGAAGCCCCCAGCCCACCGCCGGACTTGAGATCCAGCCGCACCGCCGCCGGCCTTGAGATCCAGCGCGCCGCCGCCTCAAACCCTTGCCCGCATCGCCCGAGGACACCCTCCGCAACGGATCTGGTCGGAGGGGATGGAGGAGCGGGGCGAGGGGGTCACGTGGGTGTGCTGGGCGCCGTCGAATCCGACCGGAGCTCGCCGGAATCGGCTACCGTAGCTGCTCGCGAGGGGAAGAGGGAGAGACGAGCGGCAGAGAGAGAGGGGCGGAGCTTGGGGGAGTGTTGCGCGTGGCCGGTGCTCGCCGGAACTAGCCGGCATGGGTGGTGGCGGCGGCGAGGAGATCATGGGGAGAGGAGCCGGGGTGGGGTGGACCGAGGGGTGGGGGTGAGTTCGTGAGAGTTTAGGGATGAGAGAGAGAGAGGTGGGGTGGGAGTGGATCGGGCCGGTGTGGTGGGGCTGGGGAGAGAGAGAGGGGGTGGCTACGATGGGGCATCTCTTTGCCGTCTGCTGGGCACCTCTTTGCCGTCTGCCAGCAGACGGCAAAGATTCTTTGCCATCTGCTGGCAGACGGCAAAGATTCTTTGACATCTGCTTGCAGA